>JAILYF010000249.1:0-87476 GCA_025491095.1 Brachionus asplanchnoidis
AGTAATTAATTGTGGGCAAAGTCATTTTTAGAGGTCGGATAAGTGATTAAAGTGGTTGGCAAAGTCGTTACAATTTTGGGCAAAGTCATTTTTAGAGGTTCGGATAAGTGATAACAGAGGTGGCAAAAGTCATTACAATTGTTGGGCAAAGTCATTTTTAGAGGTCGGATAAGTGATTAACAGTGGTTGGCAAAGTCATTACAATGTTGGGCAAAGTCATTTTTATAGGTCAGATAAGAAATATAGTGGTTGGCAAAGTCATTACAATTGTTGGGCAAAGTCATTTCTAGAGATCGGATAAGTGATAACAGTGGTTGGCAAGTCATTAAATTGTTGGGCAAAGTCATTTTTAGAGTTCGGATAAGTGATTAACAGTGGTTGGCAAAGTCCTTAATTGTTAGGCAAAGTCATTTCTAGAGATCGGATAAGTGATTTACAAAGATTGGGAAGTCATTACAATTGTTGGGCAAAGTTTCAAGAGATCGGATAAGTGATTAACAGTGGTTGGCAAAGTCATTACAATTGTTGGTCAAAGTCATTTTTAGACTTCGGATTTAGTAATTTACAGTGGTAGGCAAGTCATTACAATTGTTGGGCAAAGTCATTCTAGAGGTCGGATAAGTGATTAACAGTGGTTGGCAAGGTCATTACAATTGTTGGTCAAAGTATTTTTAGAGGTCGGTTAAGTGATTAACAGTGGGTGGCAAAGTCATTACAATTGTTGGGCAAAGTCATTTCTAGAGATCGGATAAGTGTTTAACAGTGATTGGCAAAGTCATTACAATTGTTGGGGCAAAGTCATTTTTAGAGGTCGGAATAAGTGATTAACAGTGGTTGGCAAAGTCGTTACAATTTTTGGGCAAAGTCATTTTTAGAGGTCGGATAAGTGATTAACAGAGGTTGGCAAAGTCATTACAATGTTGGGCAAAGTCATTTTAGAGGTCGGAAAAGTGATTAACAGTGGTTGGCAAAGTCATTACAATTGTTGGGCAAAGTCATTTTTATAGGTCAGATAAGTAAATATGTGGTTGGCAAAGTCATTACAATTGTTGGGCAAAGTCATTTCTAGAGATCGGATAAGTGATTAACAGTGGTTGGCAAAGTCATTACAATTGTTGGGCAAGTCATTTTTAGAGTTCGGATATAAGTGATTAACAGTGGTTGGCAAAGTCATTACAATTGTTAGGCAAAGTCATTTCTAGAGATCGGATAAGTGATTAACAAAGATTGGGAAAGTCATTACAATTGTTGGGCAAAGTCATTTCAAGAGATCGGATAAGTGATTAACAGTGGTTGGCAAAGTCATTACAATTGTTGGTCAAAGTCATTTTAGACTTCGGATAAGTAATTTACAGTGGTAGGCAAAGTCATTACAATTGTTGGGCAAAGTCATTCTAGAGGTCGGATAAGTGATTAACAGTGGTTGGCAAGGTCATTACAATGTTGGTCAAAGTTATTTTTAGAGGTCGGTTAAGTGATTAACAGTGGGTGGCAAAGTCATTACAATTGTTGGGCAAAGTCATTTTTAGAGTTCGGATAAGTGATTAACTGTGGTTGGCAAAGTCATATAATTGTTTGGCAAAGTCATTACATAGAGGTCGGATAAGTGATTTACAGTGGTGGGCAAAGTCATTACAATTGTTGGGCAAAGTCATTTTAAGAGGTCGGATAAGTGATTAACAGTGGTTGGCAAAGTCATTACAATTGTTGGGCGAAGTCATTTTTAGAGATCGGATAAGTGATTAACAGGGTTGGCAAAGTCATTACAATTGTTGGGCAAAGTCATTTTAGATTGGATAATGATTAACAGTGGTAAGCAAAGTCATTACATTGTTGGGCAAAGTCATTTTTAGAGGTCGGATAAGTGATTAACAGTGGTTGGCAAAGTCATTACAATGTTTGGCAGAATTTTAAAGTTCGGATAAGTGATTAACAGTAGTTGGCAAAGTCATTGGAATTGTAGGGCAAAGTCATTTTAAGAGGTCGGATAAGTGATTAACAGTGGTTGGCAAAGTCATTACAATTGTTGGCAAAGTCATTTTTAGAGATCGGATAAGTGATTAACAGTGGTTGGCAAAGTCATTACAATTGTTGGGCAAAGTCATTTTTGTGGGTCGGATAAGTGATTAACAGTGGTTGGCAAAGTCATTTCAATTGTTGGGCAAGTCATTTTAGAGGTCGGTTAAGTGATTAACAGTGGTTGGCAAAGTCATTACAATTGTTGGTCAAAGTCATTTTTAGACTCGGATAAGTAATTACAGTGGTAGGCAAAGTCTTACAATTGTTGGGCAAAGTCATTTCTAGAGGTCGGATAAGTGATTAACAGTGGTTGGCAAGTCATTCAATGTTGGTCAAAGTTATTTTAGAGGTCGGTTAAGTGATTAACAGTGGGTGGCAAAGTCATTTCAATTGTTGGGCAAAGTCATTTTTAGAGTTCGGATAAGTGATTAACAGTGGTTAGCAAAGTCATATAATTGTTGGCAAAGTCATTACTAGAGGTCGGATAAGTGATTACAGTGGGGGCAAAGTCATTACAATTGTTGGGCAAAGTCATTTTAAGAGGTCGGATAAGTGATTAACAGTTGTTGGCAAAGTCATTACAATTTTGGGCAAAGTCATTTTTAGAGATCGGATAAGTGATTAACAGTGGTTGGCAAAGTCATTACAATTGTTGGGCAAAGTCATTTTTAGAGATCGGATAATTGATTAACAGTGGTTGGCAAAGTCATTACAATTGCTGGGCAAAGTCATTTTTAGAGGTCGGATAAGGATTAACAGTGGTTGGCAAAGTCATTACAATTGTTGGGCAAAGTCATTTTTAAAGTTCGGATAAGTGATTAACAGTAGTTGGCAATGTCATTGGAATTGTAGGGCAAAGTCATTTAAGAGGTCGGATAAGTGATTAACAGTGGTTGGCAAAGTCATTACAATTGTTGGGCAAAGTCATTTTTAAAGTTCGGATAAGTGATTAACAGTAGTTGGCAATGTCATTGGAATTGTAGGGCAAAGTCATTTTAAGAGGTCGGATAAGTGATTACAGTGGTTGGCAAAGTCATTACAATTGTTGGGCAAAGTCATTTTTAGAGATCGATAAGTGATTAACAGTGGTAGGCAAAGTCATTACAATTGTTGGTCAAAGTCATTTTTGTGGGTCGGATAAGTGATTAACAGTGGTTGGCAAAGTCATTTCAATTGTTGGTCAAAGTCATTTTTAGAGGTCGGTTAAGTGATTAACAGTGGTTGGCAAAGTCATTACAATTGTTGGTCAAAGTCTTTTAGACTTCGGATAAGTAATTTACAGTGGTAGCAAAGTCTTACAATTGTTGGGCAAAGTCATTTCTAGAGGTCGGATAAGTGATTAACAGTGGTTGGCAAGGTCATTACAATTGGTTGGTCAAAGTTATTTTTAGAGGTCGGTTAAGTGATTAACAGTGGGTGGCAAAGTCATTTCAATTGTTGGGCAAAGTCATTTTTAGAGTTCGGATAAGTGATTAACAGTGGTTAGCAAAGTCATATAATTGTTTGGCAAAGTCATTACTAGAGGTCGGATAGTGATTTACAGTGGTGGGCAAAGTCATTACAATTGTTGGGCAAAGTCATTTTAGAGGTCGGATAATGGATTAACAGTTGTTGGCAAGTCATTACAATTGTGGGCAAAGTCATTTTTAGAGATCGGATAGAAATTAACAGTGGTTTGCAAAGTCATTACAATGTTGGGCAAAGTCAATTTTTAGAGATCGGATAATGATTAACAGTGGTTGGCAAAGTCATTACAATTGCTAGGCAAAGTCATTTTTAGGAGGGTCGATAAGTGATTAACAGTGGTTGGCAATAGTAATTACAAGTTGTTGGGCAAAGTCATTTTTAAAGTTCTGGATAAGTGATAACAGGTATGGCAATGTCCATTGGAATTGTAGGGCAAAGTCTTTTAAGAGGTCGGATAAGTGATTAACAGTGGTTGGCAAAGTCATTACAACTTGTCTGGGCAAAGTCATTTTTAGAGATCGGATAAGTGATTAACAGTGGTAGGCAAAGTCATTACAATTGTTGGGCAAAGTCATTTTTGTGGGTCGGATAAGTGATAACAGTGGTTGGCAAAGTCATTTCAATTGTTGGGCAAAGTCATTTTTAGAGGTCGGTTAAGTGATTAACAGTGGTTGGCAAAGTCATTACAATTGTTGGGCAAAGTCATTTTAGAGTTCGGATAAGTGATAACAGTGGTTGGCAAAGTCATATAATTGTTTGGCAAAGTCATTACTAGAGGTCGACAGTGATTTACAGGGTGGGCAAAGTCATTACAATTGTTTGGGCAAAGTCATTTTAAGAGGTCGGATAAGTGATTAACAGTGGTTGGCAAAGTCATTACAATTGTTGGGCAAAGTCATTTTTAGAGATCGGATAGTGATTAACAGTGGTTGGCAAAGTCATTACAATTGCTGGGCAAAGTCATTTTAGAGGTCGGATAAGTGATTAACAGTGGTTGGCAAAGTTCATTACAATTGTTGGGCAAAGTTATTTCTAGAGATCGGATAAGTGATTAACAGTGTTGGCAAAGTCATTACAATTGTTGGGCAAGTCATTTTAGAGGTCGGATTAGTGATTAACAGTGGTTGGCAAAGTCATTACAATTGTTGGGCAAAGTCATTTTTAGAGGTCGGATAAGTGATTAACAGTGGTTGGCAAAGTCATTACAATTGTTGGGCAAAGTCATTTTTAGAGGTCGGATAAGTGATTAACAGTGGTTGGCAAAGTCGTTACAATTGTTGGCAAAGTCATTTTTAGAGGTCGGATGAGTGATTAACAGTGGTTGGCAAAGTCGTTACAATTGTTGGGCAAAGTCATTTTTAGAGGTCGATAAAGTGAATTACAGTGGTTGGCAAAGTCATTACAATTGTTGGGCAAAGTCATTTCTAGAGATCGGATAAGTGATTAACAGTGGTTGGCAAAGTCATTACAATTGTTGGGCAAAGTCATTTTTAGAGGTTGGATTAGTGATTAACAGTGGTTGGCAAAGTCATTACAATTGTTGGGCAAAGTCATTTCTAGAGATCGGATAAGTGATTAACAGTGGTTGGCAAAGTCATTACAATTGTTGGGCAAAGTCATTTTTAGAGTTCGGATAAGTGATTAACAGTGGTCGGCAAAGTCATTACATTTGTTCGGCAAAGTCATTTTTAGTTGTCGGATAAGTGATTAACAGTGGTTGGCAAAGTCATTACAATTGTTGGGCAAAGTCATTACAATTGTTGGGCAAAGTCATTTCTAGAGATCGGATAAGTGTTTAACAGTGATTGGCAAAGTCATTACAATTGTTGGGCAAAGTCATTTTTAGGAGGTCGGATAAGTGATTAACAGTGGTTGGCAAAGTCATTACAATTGTTGGGCAAAGTCATTTTTAGAGGTCGGATAAGTGATTAACAGTGGTTGGCAAAGTCGTTACAATTTTTGGGCAAAGTCATTTCTAGAGGTCGGATAAGTGATTAACAGAGGGTTGGCAAAGTCATTACAATTGTTGGGCAAAGTCATTTTTAGAGGTCGGATAAGTGATTAACAGTGGTTGGCAAAGTCATTACAATTGTTGGGCAAAGTCATTTTTATAGGTCAGATAAGTAAATATAGTGGTTGGCAAAGTCATTACAATTGTTGGGCAAAGTCATTTCTAGAGATCGGATAAGTGATTAACAGTGGTTGGCAAAGTCATTACAATTGTTGGGCAAAGTCATTTTAGAGGTTGGATAAGTGATTAACAGTGGTTGGCAAAGTCATTACAATTGTTAGGCAAAGTCATTTCTAGAGATCGGATAAGTGATTAACAAAGATTGGGAAAGTCATTACAATTGTTGGGCAAAGTCATTTCAAGAGATCGGATAAGTAATTAACAGTGGTTGGCAAAGTCATTACAATTGTTGGTCAAAGTCTTTTTTAGACTTCGGATAGTAATTTACAGTGGTAGGCAAAGTCATTACAATTGTTGGGCAAAGTCATTTCTAGAGGTCGGATAAGTGATTAACAGTGGTTGGCAAGGTCATTACAATTGTTGGGCAAAGTCATTTTTAGAGGTTGGATAAGTGATTAACAGTAGTTGGCAAAGTCATTACAATTGTTGGGCAAAGTCATTTCTAGAGATCGGATAAGTGATTAACAGTGGTTGGCAAAGTCATTACAATTGTTGGGCAAAGTCATTTTTAGAGTTCGGATAAGTGATTTACAGTGGTCGGCAAAGTCATTACATTTGTTCGGCAAAGTCATTTTTAGTTGTCGATAAGTGATTAACAGTGGTTGGCAAAGTCATTACAATTGTTGGGCAAAGTCATTACAATTGTTGGGCAAAGTCATTTCTAGAGATCGGATAAGTGTTTAACAGTGGTTGGCAAAGGCATTACAATTGTTAGGCAAAGTCATTTCTAGAGATCGGATAAGTGATTAACAAAGATTGGGAAAGTCATTACAATTGTTGGGCAAAGTCATTTCAAGAGATCGGATAAGTAATTAACAGTGGTTGGCAAAGTCATTACAATTGTTGGTCAAAGTCATTTTTAGACTTCGGATAAGTAATTTACAGTGGTTGGCAAAGTCATTACAATTGTTGGGCAAAGTCATTTCTAGAGATCGGATAAGTGATTAACAGTGGTTGGCAAAGTCATTACAATTGTTGGGCAAAGTCATTTTTAGAGGTTGGATAAGTGATTAACAGTGGTTGGCAAAGTCATTACAATTGTTGGGCAAAGTCATTTCTAGAGATCGGATAAGTGATTAACAGTGGTTGGCAAAGTCATTACAATTGTTGGGCAAAGTCATTTTTAGAGTTCGGATAAGTGATTAACAGTGGTCGGCAAAGTCATTACATTTGTTCGGCAAAGTCATTTTTAGTTGTCGGATAAGTGATTAACAGTGGTTGGCAAGTCATTACAATTGTTGGGCAAAGTCATTACAATTGTTTGGCAAAGTCATTTCTAGAGATCGGATAAGTGTTTAAACAGTGATTGGCAAAGTCATTACAATTGTTGGGCAAAGTCATTTTTAGAGGTTGGATAAGTGATTAACAGTGGTTGGCAAAGTCATTACAATAGTTGGGCAAAGTCATTTCTAGAGATCGGATAAGTGATTAACAGTGGTTGGCAAAGTCATTACAATTGTTCGGCAAAGTCATTTTTAGAGTTCGGATAAGTGATTAACAGTGGTCGGCAAAGTCATTACATTTGTTCGGCAAAGTCATTTTTAGTTGTCGGATAAGTGATTAACAGTGGTTGGCAAAGTCATTACAATTGTTGGGCAAAGTCATTACAATTGTTGGGCAAAGTCATTTTTAGAGGTTGGATAAGTGATTAACAGTGGTTGGCAAAGTCATTACAATTGTTAGGCAAAGTCATTTCTAGAGATCGGATAAGTGATTAACAAAGATTGGGAAAGTCATTACAATTGTTGGGCAAAGTCATTTCAAGAGATCGGATAAGTAATTAACAGTGGTTGGCAAAGTCATTACAATTGTTGGTCAAAGTCATTTTTAGACTTCGGATAAGTAATTTACAGTGGTAGGCAAAGTCATTACAATTGTTGGGCAAAGTCATTTCTAGAGGTCGGATAAGTGATTAACAGTGGTTGGCAAGGTCATTACAATTGTTGGGCAAAAGTCATTTTTAGAGGTTGGATAAGTGATTAACAGTAGTTGGCAAAGTCATTACAATTGTTGGGCAAAGTCATTTCTAGAGATCGGATAAGTGATTAACAGTGGTTGGCAAAGTCATTACAATTGTTGGGCAAAGTCATTTTTAGAGTTCGGATAAGTGATTAACAGTGGTCGGCAAAGTCATTACATTTGTTCGGCAAAGTCATTTTTAGTTGTCGGATAAGTGATTACAGTGGTTGGCAAAGTCATTACAATTGTTGGGCAAAGTCATTACAATTGTTGGGCAAAGTCATTTCTAGAGATCGGATAAGTGTTTAACAGTGGTTGCAAAGGCATTACAATTGTTAGGCAAAGTCATTTCTAGAGATCGGATAAGTGATTAACAAAGATTGGGAAAGTCATTACAATTGTTGGGCAAAGTCATTTCAAGAGATCGGATAAGTAATTAACAGTGGTTGGCAAAGTCATTACAATTGTTGGTCAAAGTCATTTTTAGACTTCGGATAAGTAATTTACAGTGGTTGGCAAAGTCATTACAATTGTTGGGCAAAGTCATTTCTAGAGATCGGATAAGTGATTAACAGTGGATGGCAAGGTCATTACAATTGTTGGGCAAAGTCATTTTTAGAGGTTGGATAAGTGATTAACAGTGGTTGGCAAAGTCATTACAATTGTTGGGCAAAGTCATTTCTAGAGATCGGATAAGTGATTAACAGTGGTTGGCAAAGTCATTACAATTGTTGGGCAAAGTCATTTTTAGAGTTCGGATAAGTGATTAACAGTGGTCGGCAAAGTCATTACATTTGTTCGGCAAAGTCATTTTTAGTTGTCGGATAAGTGATTAACAGTGGTTGGCAAAGTCATTACAATTGTTGGGCAAAGTCATTACAATTGTTTGGCAAAGTCATTTCTAGAGATCGGATAAGTGTTTAACAGTGATTGGCAAAGTCATTACAATTGTTGGGCAAAGTCATTTTTAGAGGTTGGATAAGTGATTAACAGTGGTTGGCAAAGTCATTACAATTGTTGGGCAAAGTCATTTCTAGAGATCGGATAAGTGATTAACAGTGGTTGGCAAAGTCATTACAATTGTTCGGCAAAGTCATTTTTAGAGTTCGGATAAGTGATTAACAGTGGTCGGCAAAGTCATTACATTTGTTCGGCAAAGTCATTTTTAGTTGTCGGATAAGTGATTAACAGTGGTTGGCAAAGTCATTACAATTGTTGGGCAAAGTCATTACAATTGTTGGGCAAAGTCATTTTTAGAGGTTGGATAAGTGATTAACAGTGGTTGGCAAAGTCATTACAATTGTTAGGCAAAGTCATTTCTAGAGATCGGATAAGTGATTAACAAAGATTGGGAAAGTCATTACAATTGTTGGGCAAAGTCATTTCAAGAGATCGGATAAGTAATTAACAGTGGTTGGCAAAGTCATTACAATTGTTGGTCAAAGTCATTTTTAGACTTCGGATAAGTAATTTACAGTGGTTGGCAAAGTCATTACAATTGTTGGGCAAAGTCATTTCTAGAGATCGGATAAGTGATTAACAGTGGTTGGCAAAGTCATTACAATTGTTGGGCAAAGTCATTTTTAGTTGTTGGATAAGTGATTAACAGTGGTTGGCAAAGTCATTACAATTGTTGGGCAAAGTCATTTCTAGAGATCGGATAAGTGATTAACAGTGGTTGGCAAAGTCATTACAATTGTTGGGCAAAGTCATTTTTAGAGTTCGGATAAGTGATTAACAGTGGTCGGCAAAGTCATTACATTTGTTCGGCAAAGTCATTTTAGTTGTCGGATAAGTGATTAACAGTGGTTGGCAAAGTCATTACAATTGTTGGGCAAAGTCATTACAATTGTTGGGCAAAGTCATTTCTAGAGATCGGATAAGTGTTTAACAGTGATTGGCAAAGTCATTACAATTGTTGGGCAAAGTCATTTTTAGAGGTCGGATAAGTGATTAACAGTGGTTGGCAAAGTCATTACAATTGTTGGGCAAAGTCATTTTTAGAGGTCGGATAAGTGATTAACAGTGGTTGGCAAAGTCATTACAATTGTTGGGCAAAGTCATTTTTATAGGTCAGATAAGTAAATATAGTGGTTGGCAAAGTCATTACAATTGTTGGGCAAAGTCATTTCTAGAGATCGGATAAGTGATTAACAGTGGTTGGCAAAGTCATTACAATTGTTGGGCAAAGTCATTTTTAGAGGTTGGATAAGTGATTAACAGTGGTTGGCAAAGTCATTACAATTGTTAGGCAAAGTCATTTCTAGAGATCGGATAAGTGATTTACAAAGATTGGGAAAGTCATTTCAATTGTTGGCAAAGTCATTTCAAGAGATCGGATAAGTAATTAACAGTGGTTGGCAAAGTCATTACAATTGTTGGTCAAAGTCATTTTTAGACTTCGGATAAGTAATTTACAGTGGTAGGCAAAGTCATTACAATTGTTGGGCAAAGTCATTTCTAGAGGTCGGATAAGTGATTAACAGTGGTTGGCAAGGTCATTACAATTGTTGGTCAAAGTTATTTTTAGAGGTCGGTTAAGTGATTAACAGTGGGTGGCAAAGTCATTACAAATGTTGGGCAAAGTCATTTTTAGAGTTCGGATAAGTGATTAACAGTGGTTGGCAAAGTCATATAATTGTTTGGCAAAGTCATTCCTAGAGGTCGGATAAGTGATTTACAGTGGTGGGCAAAGTCATTACAATTGTTGGGCAAAGTCATTTTTAGAGATCGGATAATTGATTAACAGTGGTTGGCAAAGTCATTACAATTGTTGGGCAAAGTCATTTTTAGAGGTCGGATAAGTGATTAAAAGTGGTTGGCAAAGTCATTACAATTGTTGGGCAAAGTCATTTTTATAGGTCAGATAAGTAAATATAGTGGTTGGCAAAGTCATTACAATTGTTGGGCAAAGTCATTTTTAGAGGTCGGATAAGTGATTAACAGTGGTTGGAAAAGCCATTACAATTGTTGGGCAAAGTCATTTTTAGAGTTCGGATAAGTGATTAACAGTGGTTGGCAAAGTCATTACAATTGTTAGGCAAAGTCATTTCTAGAGATCGGATAAGTGATTAACAAAGATTGGGAAAGTCATTACAAATGTTGGGCAAAGTCATTTCAAGAGATCGGATAAGTGATTAACAGTGGTTGGCAAAGTCATTACAATTGTTGGTCAAAGTCATTTTTAGACTTCGGATAAGTAATTTACAGTGGTAGGCAAAGTCATTACAATTGTTGGGCAAAGTCATTTCTAGAGGTCGGATAAGTGATTAACAGTGGTTGGCAAGGTCATTACAATTGTTGGTCAAAGTTATTTTTAGAGGTCGGTTAAGTGATTAACAGTGGTTGGCAAAGTCATTACAATTGTTGGGCAAAGTCATTTTTAGAGTTCGGATAAGTGATTAACAGTGGTTGGCAAAGTCATGTAATTGTTTGGCAAAGTCATTACTAGAGGTCGGATAAGTGATTTACAGTGGTGGGCAAAGTCATTACAATTGTTGGGCAAAGTCATTTTAAGAGGTCGGATAAGTGATTAACAGTGGTTGGCAAAGTCATTACAATTGTTGGGCAAAGTCATTTTTAGAGATCGGATAAGTGATTAACAGTGGTTGGCAAAGTCATTACAATTGCTGGGCAAAGTCATTTTTAGAGGTCGGATAAGTGACTAACAGTGGTTGGCAAAGTCATTACAATTGTAGGGCAAAGTCATTTCTAGAGATCGGATAAGTGATTAACAGTGGTTGGCAAAGTCATTACAATTGTTGGGCAAAGTCATTTTAGAGATCGGATAAGTGATTAACAGTGGTTGGCAAAGTCATTACAATTGTTGGGCAAAGTCATTTTTGTGGGTCGGATAAGTGATTAACAGTGGTTGGCAAAGTCATTTCAATTGTTGGGCAAAGTCATTTTTAGAGGTCGGATAAGCGATTAACAGTGGTTGGCAAAGTCATTACAATTGTTGGGCAAAGTCATTTCTAGAGATCGGATAAATGATTAACAGTGGTTGGCAATATCATTACAATTGTTGGGCAAAGTCATTTTTAGAGGTCGGATAAGTGATTAACAGTGGTTGGCAAAGTCATTACAATTGTAGGGCAAAGTCATTTTTATAGGTCAGATAATTGAATAACAGTGGTTGGCAAAGTCATTACAATTGTTGGGCAAAGTCATTTTTAGAGGTCGGATAAGTGATTAACAGTGGTTGGAAAAGTCATTACAATTGTTGGGCAAAGTCATTTTTAGACTTCGGATAAGTGATTAACAGTGGTTGGCAAAGTCATCACAATTGTTGGGCAAAGTCATTTTTAGAGTTCGGATAAGTGATTAATAGTGGTTGGCAAAGTCACTACAATTGTTGGGCAAAGTAATTTCTAGAGATTGGATAAGTGATTAACAGTGGTTGGCAAAGTCATTACAATTGTTGGTCAAAGTCATTTTTAGAGGTCGGATAAGTGAATTACAGTGGTTGGCAAAGTCATTACAATTGTTGGTCAAAGTTATTTTTAGAGGTCGGATAAGTGATTAACATTGGTTGGCAAAGTCTTTACAATAGTTGGGCAAAGTCATTTTTAGAGGTCGGATAAGTGAATTATAGTGGTTGGCAAAGTCATTACAATTGTTGGGCAAAGTCATTACAATTGTTGGGCAAAGTCATTTTTAGACTTCGGATAAGTGATTAACAGTGGTTGGCAAAGTCATCACAATTGTTCGGCAAAGTCATTTTTAGAGTTCGGATAAGTGATAAATAGTGGTTGGCAAAGTCACTACAATTGTTGGGCAAAGTAATTTCTAGAGATTGGATAATCGATTAACAGTGGTTGGCAAAGTCATTACAATTGTTGGTCAAAGTCATTTTTAGAGGTCGGATAAGTGAATTACAGTGGTTGGCAAAGTCATTACAATTGTTGGTCAAAGTTATTTTTAGAGGTCGGATAAGTGATTAACATTGGTTGGCAAAGTCTTTACAATTGTTGGGCAAAGTCATTTTTAGAGGTCGGATAAGTGATTAACAGTGGTTGGCAAAGTCATTACAATTGTTGGGCAAAGTCATTTTTAGAGTTCGGATAAGTGATTAACAGTGGTTGGCAAAGACATTACAATTGTTAGGCAAAGTCATTTCTAGAGATCGGATAAGTGATTAACAAAGATTGGGAAAGTCATTACAATTGTTGGGCAAAGTCATTTCAAGAGATCGGATAAGTGATTAACAGTGGTTGGCAAAGTCATTACAATTGTTGGTCAAAGTCATTTTTAGACTTCGGATAAGTAATTTACAGTGGTAGGCAAAGTCATTACAATTGTTGGGCAAAGTCATTTCTAGAGGTCGGATAAGTGATTAACAGTGGTTGGCAAGGTCATTACAATTGTTTGGCAAAGTCATTTTAAGAGGTCGGATAAGTGATTAACAGTGGTTGGCAAAGTCATTACAATTGTTGGGCAAAGTCATTTCAAGAGATCGGATAAGTGATTAACAGTGGTTGGCAAAGTCATTACAATTGTTTGGCAAAGTCATTACTAGAGGTCGGATAAGTGATTTACAGTGGTGGGCAAAGTCATTACAATTGTTGGGCAAAGTCATTTTAAGAGGTCGGATAAGTGATTAACAGTGGTTGGCAAAGTCATACCAAATTTTGGGCAAAGTCATTTTTAGAGATCGGATAAGTGATTAACAGTGGTTGGCAAAGTCATTACAATTGCTGGGCAAAGTCATTTTTAGAGGTCGGATAAGTGATTAACAGTGGTTGGCAAAGTCATTACAATTGTTGGGCAAAGTCATTTTTAAAGTTCGGATAAGTGATTAACAGTAGTTGGCAAAGTCATTGGAATTGTAGGGCAAAGTCATTTTAAGAGGTCGGATAAGTGATTAACAGTGGTTGGCAAAGTCATTACAATTGTTGGGCAAAGTCATTTTTAGAGATCGGATAAGTGATTAAGAGTGGTTGGCAAAGTCATTACAATTGTTGGGCAAAGTCATTTTTGTGGGTCGGATAAGTGATTAACAGTGGTTGGCAAAGTCATTTCAATTGTTGGGCAAAGTCATTTTTAGAGGTCGGATAAGCGATTAACAGTGGTTGGCAAAGTCATTACAATTGTTGGGCAAAGTCATTCCTAGAGATCGGATAAGTGATTAACAGTGGTTGGCAAAGTCATTACAATTGTTGGCAAAGTCATTTCTAGAGATCGGATAAGTGATTAACAGTGGTTGGCAAAGTCATTACAATTGTTGGGCAAAGTCATTTTTATAGGTCAGATAATTGAATAACAGTGGTTGGCAAAGTCATTACAATTGTTGGGCAAAGTCATTTTTAGAGGTCGGATAAGTGATTAACAGTGGTTGGAAAAGTCATTACAATTGTTGGGCAAAGTCATTTTTAGACTTCGGATAAGTGATTAACGGTGGTTGGCAAAGTCATCACAATTGTTGGGCAAAGTCATTTTTAGAGTTCGGATAAGTGATTAATAGTGGTTGGCAAAGTCACTACAATTGTTGGGCAAAGTAATTTCTAGAGATTGGATAAGTGATTAACAGTGGTTGGCAAAGTCATTACAATTGTTGGTCAAAGTCATTTTTAGAGGTCGGATAAGTGAATTACAGTGGTTGGCAAAGTCATTACAATTGTTGGTCAAAGTTATTTTTAGAGGTCGGATAAGTGATTAACATTGGTTGGCAAAGTCTTTACAATTGTTGGGCAACTCATTTTTAGAGGTCGGATAAGTGAATTACAGTGGTTGGCAAAGTCATTACAATTGGTGGGCAAAGTCATTACAATTGTTGGGCAAAGTCATTTTTAGACTTCGGATAAGTGATTAACAGTGGTTGGCAGAGTCATCACAATTGTTGGGCAAAGTCATTTTTAGAGTTCGGATAAGTGATTAATAGTGGTTGGCAAAGTCACTACAATTGTTGGGCAAAGTAATTTCTAGAGATTGGATAAGTGATTAACAGTGGTTGGCAAAGTCATTACAATTGTTGGTCAAAGTCATTTTTAGAGGTCGGATAAGTGAATTACAGTGGTTGGCAAAGTCATTACAATTGTTGGTCAAAGTTATTTTTAGAGGTCGGATAACTGATTAACATTGGTTGGCAAGGTCATTACAATTGTTTGGCAAAGTCATTTTAAGAGGTCGGATAAGTGATTAACAGTGGTTGGCAAAGTCATTACAATTGTTGGGCAAAGTCATTTCAAGAGATCGGATTAGTGATTAACAGTGGTTGGCAAAGTCATTACAATTGTTTGGCAAAGTCATTACTAGAGGTCGGATAAGTGATTTACAGTGGTGGGCAAAGTCATTACAATTGTTGGGCAAAGTCATTTTAAGAGGTCGGATAAGTGATTAACAGTGGTTGGCAAAGTCATACCAAATTTTGGGCAAAGTCATTTTTAGAGATCGGATAAGTGATTAACAGTGGTTGGCAAAGTCATTACAATTGCTGGGCAAAGTCATTTTAGAGGTCGGATAAGTGATTAACAGTGGTTGGCAAAGTCATTACAATTGTTGGGCAAAGTCATTTTTAAAGTTCGGATAAGTGATTAACAGTAGTTGGCAATGTCATTGGAATTGTAGGGCAAAGTCATTTTAAGAGGTCGGATAAGTGATTAACAGTGGTTGGCAAAGTCATTACAATTGTTGGGCAAAGTCATTTTTAGAGATCGGATAAGTGATTAAGAGTGGTTGGCAAAGTCATTACAATTGTTGGGCAAAGTCATTTTTGTGGGTCGGATAAGTGATTAACAGTGGTTGGCAAAGTCATTTCAATTGTAGGGCAAAGTCATTTTTAGAGGTCGGATAAGCGATTAACAGTGGTTGGCAAAGTCATTACAATTGTTGGGCAAAGTCATTCCTAGAGATCGGATAAGTGATTAACAGTGGTTGGCAAAGTCATTACAATTGTTGGGCAAAGTCATTTCTAGAGATCGGATAAGTGATTAACAGTGGTTGGCAAAGTCATTACAATTGTTGGGCAAAGTCATTTTTATAGGTCAGATAATTGAATAACAGTGGTTGGCAAAGTCATTACAATTGTTGGGCAAAGTCATTTTTAGAGGTCGGATAAGTGATTAACAGTGGTTGGAAAAGTCATTACAATTGTTGGGCAAAGTCATTTTTAGACTTCGGATAAGTGATTAACAGTGGTTGGCAAAGTCATCACAATTGTTGGGCAAAGTCATTTTTAGAGTTCGGATAAGTGATTAATAGTGGTTGGCAAAGTCACTACAATTGTTGGGCAAAGTAATTTCTAGAGATTGGATAAGTGATTAACAGTGGTTGGCAAAGTCATTACAATTGTTGGTCAAAGTCATTTTTAGAGGTCGGATAAGTGAATTACAGTGGTTGGCAAAGTCATTACAATTGTTGGTCAAAGTTATTTTTAGAGGTCGGATAAGTGATTAACATTGGTTGGCAAAGTCTTTACAATTGTTGGGCAACTCATTTTTAGAGGTCGGATAAGTGAATTACAGTGGTTGGCAAAGTCATTACAATTGGTGGGCAAAGTCATTACAATTGTTGGGCAAAGTCATTTTTAGACTTCGGATAAGTGATTAACAGTGGTTGGCAAAGTCATCACAATTGTTGGGCAAAGTCATTTTTAGAGTTCGGATAAGTGATTAATAGTGGTTGGCAAAGTCACTACAATTGTTGGGCAAAGTAATTTCTAGAGATTGGATAAGTGATTAACAGTGGTTGGCAAAGCCATTACAATTGTTGGTCAAAGTCATTTTTAGAGGTCGGATAAGTGAATTACAGTGGTTGGCAAAGTCATTACAATTGTTGGTCAAAGTTATTTTTAGAGGTCGGATAACTGATTAACATTGGTTGGCAAAGTCTTTACAATTGTTGGGCAAAGTCATTTTTAGAGGTCGGATAAGCGAATAACAGTGGTTGGCAAAGTCATTACAATTGTTGGGCAAAGTCATTTTTAGACTTCGGATAAGTGATTAACAGTGGTTGGCAAAGTCATCACAATTGTTGGGCAAAGTCCTTTTTAGAGTTCGGATAAGTGATTAATAGTGGTTGGCAAAGTCACTACAATTGTTGGGCAAAGTAATTTCTAGAGATTGGATAAGTGATTAACATTGGTTGGCAAAGTCTTTACAATTGTTGGGCAAAGTCATTTTTAGAGGTCGGATAAGTGAATTACAGTGGTTGGCAAAGTCATTACAATTGTTGGGCAAAGTCATTACAATTGTTGGGCAAAGTCATTTCTAGAGATCGGATAAGTGTTTAACAGTGATTGGCAAAGTCATTACAATTGTTGGGCAAAGTCATTTTTAGAGGTCGGATAAGTGATTAACAGTGGTTGGAAAAGTCATTACAATTGTTGGGCAAAGTAATTTCTAGAGATTGGATAAGTGATTAACAGTGGTTGGCAAAGTCATTACAATTGTTGGTCAAAGTCATTTTTAGAGGTCGGATAAGTGAATTACAGTGGTTGGCAAAGTCATTACAATTGTTGGTCAAAGTTATTTTTAGAGGTCGGATAAGTGATTAACATTGGTTGGCAAAGTCTTTACAATTGTTGGGCAAAGTCATTTTTAGAGGTCGGATAAGTGAATTACAGTGGTTGGCAAAGTCATTACAATTGTTGGGCAAAGTCATTACAATTGTTGGGCAAAGTCATTTTTAGACTTCGGATAAGTGATTAACAGTGGTTGGCAAAGTCATCACAATTGTTGGGCAAAGTCATTTTTAGAGTTCGGATAAGTGATTAATAGTGGTTGGCAAAGTCACTTCAATTGTTGGGCAAAGTAATTTCTAGAGATTGGATAAGTGATTAACAGTGGTTGGCAAAGTCATTACAATTGTTGGTCAAAGTCATTTTTAGAGGTCGGATAAGTGAATTACAGTGGTTGGCAAAGTCATTACAATTGTTGGTCAAAGTTATTTTTAGAGGTCGGATAAGTGATTAACATTGGTTGGCAAAGTCTTTACAATTGTTGGGCAAAGTCATTTTTAGAGGTCGGATAAGTGAATAACAGTGGTTGGCAAAGTCATTACAATTGTTGGGCAAAGTCATTACAATTGTTGGGCAAAGTCATTACAATTGTTGGGCAAAGTCATTTTTAGACTTCGGATAAGTGATTAACAGTGGTTGGCAAAGTCATCACAATTGTTGGGCAAAGTCATTTTTAGAGTTAGGATAAGTGATTAATAGTGGTTGGCAAAGTCACTACAATTGTTGGGCTAAGTAATTTCTAGAGATTGGATAAGTGATTAACATTGGTTGGCAAAGTCTTTACAATTGTTGGGCAAAGTCATTTTTAGAGGTCGGATAAGTGAATTACAGTGGTTGGCAAAGTAATTACAATTGTCTGGCAAAGTCATTACAATTGTTTGGCAAAGTCATTTCTAGAGATCGGATAAGTGTTTAACAGTGATTGGCAAAGTCATTACAATTGTTGGGCAAAGTCATTTTTAGAGGTCGGATAAGTGATTAACAGTGGTTGGCAAAGTCATTACAATTGTTGGGCAGTGTCATTTTTAGAGGTCGGATAAGTGATTAACAGTGGTTGGCAAAGTCGTTACAATTGTTGGGCAAAGTCATTTTAAGAGGTCGGATAAGTGATTAACAGAGGTTGGCAAAGTCATTACAATTGTTGGGCAAAGTCATTTTTATAGGTCAGATAATTGAATAACAGTGGTTGGCAAAGTCATTACAATTGTTGGGCAAAGTCATTTTTAGAGGTCGGATAAGTGATTAACAGTGGTTGGAAAAGTCATTACAATTGTTGGGCAAAGTCATTTTTAGACTTCGGATAGGTGATTAACAGTGGTTGGCAAAGTCATTACAATTGTTGGGCAAAGTCATTTTAAGAGGTCGGATTAGTGATTAACAGTGGTTGGCAAAGTCATTACAATTGTTGGGCAAAGTCATTTTTAGAGGTCGGATAAGTGATTAACAGTGGTTGGCAAAGTCATTACAATTGTTGGGCAAAGTCATTTTTAGAGGTCGGATAAGTGATTAGCAGTGGTTGGCAAAGTCGTTACAATTGTTGGGCAAAGTCATTTTTAGAGGTCGGATAAGTGATTAACAGTGGTTGGCAAAGTCGTTACAATTGTTGGGCAAAGTCATATTTAGAGGTCGAATAAGTGAATTACAGTGGTTGGCAAAGTCATTACAATTGTTGGGCAAAGTCATTTCTAGAGATCGGATAAGTGATTAACAGTGGTTGGCAAAGTCATTACAATTGTTGGGCAAAGTCATTTTTAGAGGTCGGATAAGTGATTAACAGTGGTTGGCAAAGTCGTTACAATTGTTGGGCAAAGTCATTTTTAGAGGTCGGATAAGTGATTAACAGTGGTTGGCAAAGTCGTTACAATTGTTGGGCAAAGTCATATTTAGAGGTCGAATAAGTGAATTACAGTGGTTGGCAAAGTCATTACAATTGTTGGGCAAAGTCATTTTAAGAGGTCGGATAAGTGATTAACAGAGGTTGGCAAAGTCATTACAATTGTTGGGCAAAGTCATTTTTATAGGTCAGATAATTGAATAACAGTGGTTGGCAAAGTCATTACAATTGTTGGGCAAAGTCATTTTTAGAGGTCGGATAAGTGATTAACAGTGGTTGGAAAAGTCATTACAATTGTTGGGCAAAGTCATTTTTAGACTTCGGATAGGTGATTAACAGTGGTTGGCAAAGTCATTACAATTGTTGGGCAAAGTCATTTTTAGAGGTCGGATTAGTGATTAACAGTGGTTGGCAAAGTCATTACAATTGTTGGGCAAAGTCATTTTTAGAGGTCGGATAAGTGATTAACAGTGGTTGGCAAAGTCATTACAATTGTTGGCAAGTCATTTTTAGAGGTCGGATAAGTGATTAACAGTGGTTGGCAAAGTCGTTACAATTGTTGGGCAAAGTCATTTTTAGAGGTCGGATAAGTGATTAACAGTGGTTGGCAAAGTCGTTACAATTGTTGGGCAAAGTCATATTTAGAGGTCGAATAAGTGAATTACAGTGGTTGGCAAAGTCGTTACATTTGTTGGGCAAAGTCATTTTAAGAGGTCGGATAAGTGATTAACAGAGGTTGGCAAAGTCATTACAATTGTGGGGCAAAGTCATTTTTATAGGTCAGATAATTGAATAACAGTGGTTGGCAAAGTCATTACAATTGTTGGGCAAAGTCATTTTTAGAGGTCGGATAAGTGATTAACAGTGGTTGGAAAAGTCATTACAATTGTTGGGCAAAGTCATTTTTAGACTTCGGATAGGTGATTAACAGTGGTTGGCAAAGTCATTACAATTGTTGGGCAAAGTCATTTTTAGAGGTCGGATTAGTGATTAACAGTGGTTGGCAAAGTCATTACAATTGTTGGGCAAAGTCATTTTTAGAGGTCGGATAAGTGATTAACAGTGGTTGGCAAAGTCATTACAATTGTTGGGCAAAGTCATTTTTAGAGGTCGGATAAGTGATTAACAGTGGTTGGCAAAGTCGTTACAATTGTTGGGCAAAGTCATTTTTAGAGGTCGGATAAGTGATTAACAGTGGTTGGCAAAGTCGTTACAATTGTTGGGCAAAGTCATATTTAGAGGTCGAATAAGTGAATTACAGTGGTTGGCAAAGTCATTACAATTGTTGGGCAAAGTCATTTCTAGAGATCGGATAAGTGAATTACAGTGGTTGGCAAAGTCATTACAATTGTTGGGCAAAGTCATTTTTAGAGGTCGGATAAGTGATTAACAGTGGTTGGCAAAGTCGTTACAATTGTTGGGCAAAGTCATTTTTAGAGGTCGGATAAGTGATTAACAGTGGTTGGCAAAGTCGTTACAATTGTTGGGCAAAGTCATATTTAGAGGTAAAATAAGTGAATTACAGTGGTTGGCAAAGTCATTACAATTGTTGGGCAAAGTCATTTCTAGAGATCGGATAAGTGAATTACAGTGGTTGGCAAAGTCATTACAATTGTTGGTCAAAGTTATTTTTAGAGGTCGGATAAGTGATTAACATTGGTTGGCAAAGTCTTTACAATTGTTGGGCAAAGTCATTTTTAGAGGTCGGATAAGTGAATTACAGTGGTTGGCAAAGTCATTACAATTGTTGGGCAAAGTCATTACAATTGTTGGGCAAAGTCATTTCTAGACTTCGGATAAGTGATTAACAGTGGTTGGCAAAGTCATCACAATTGTTGGGCAAAGTCATTTTTAGAGTTCGGATAAGTGATTAATAGTGGTTGGCAAAGTCACTCCAATTGTTGGGCAAAGTAATTTCTAGAGATCGGATAAGTGATTAACAGTGGTTGGCAAAGTCATTACAATTGTTGGTCAAAGTCATTTTTAGAGGTCGGATAAGTGAATTACAGTGGTTGGCAAAGTCATTACAATTGTTGGTCAAAGTTATTTTTAGAGGTCGGATAAGTGATTAACATTGGTTGGCAAAGTCTTTACAATTGTTGGGCAAAGTCATTTTTAGAGGTCGGATAAGTGAATAACAGTGGTTGGCAAAGTCATTACAATTGTTGGGCAAAGTCATTACAATTGTTGGGCAAAGTCATTTTTAGACTTCGGATAAGTGATTAACAGTGGTTGGCAAAGTCACTTCAATTGTTGGGCAAAGTAATTTCTAGAGATTGGATAAGTGATTAACATTGGTTGGCAAAGTCTTTACAATTGTTGGGCAAAGTCATTTTTAGAGGTCGGATAAGTGAATTACAGTGGTTGGCAAAGTCATTACAATTGTCTGGCAAAGTCATTACAATTGTTGGGCAAAGTCATTTCTAGAGATCGGATAAGTGTTTAACAGTGATTGGCAAAGTCATTACAATTGTTGGGCAAAGTCATTTTTAGAGGTCGGATAAGTGATTAACAGTGGTTGGCAAAGTCATTACAATTGTTGGGCAGTGTCATTTTTAGAGGTCGGATAAGTGATTAACAGTGGTTGGCAAAGTCGTTACAATTGTTGGGCAAAGTCATTTTAAGAGGTCGGATAAGTGATTAACAGAGGTTGGCAAAGTCATTGCAATTGTTGGGCAAAGTCATTTTTATAGGTCAGATAATTGAATAACAGTGGTTGGCAAAGTCATTACAATTGTCTGGCAAAGTCATTACAATTGTTGGGCAAAGTCATTTCTAGAGATCGGATAAGTGTTTAACAGTGATTGGCAAAGTCATTACAATTGTTGGGCAGTGTCATTTTTAGAGGTCGGATAAGTGATTAACAGTGGTTGGCAAAGTCGTTACAATTGTTGGGCAAAGTCATTTTAAGAGGTCGGATAAGTGATTAACAGAGGTTGGCAAAGTCATTACAATTGTTGGGCAAAGTCATTTTTATAGGTCAGATAAGTGAATTACAGTGGTTGGCAAAGTCTTTACAATTGTCTGGCAAAGTCATTACAATTGTTGGGCAAAGTCATTTCTAGAGATCGGATAAGTGTTTAACAGTGATTGGCAAAGTCATTACAATTGTTGGGCAAAGTCATTTTTAGAGGTCGGATAAGTGATTAACAGTGGTTGGCAAAGTCATTACAATTGTTGGGCAGTGTCATTTTTAGAGGTCGGATAAGTGATTAACAGTGGTTGGCAAAGTCGTTACAATTGTTGGGCAAAGTCATTTTAAGAGGTCGGATAAGTGATTAACAGAGGTTGGCAAAGTCATTACAATTGTTGGGCAAAGTCATTTTTATAGGTCAGATAATTGAATAACAGTGGTTGGCAAAGTCATTACAATTGTTGGGCAAAGTCATTTTTAGAGGTCGGATAAGTGATTAACAGTGGTTGGAAAAGTCATTACAATTGTTGGGCAAAGTCATTTTTAGACTTCGGATAGGTGATTAACAGTGGTTGGCAAAGTCATTACAATTGTTGGGCAAAGTCATTTTTAGAGGTCGGATTAGTGATTAACAGTGGTTGGCAAAGTCATTACAATTGTTGGGCAAAGTCATTTTTAAAGGTCGGATAAGTGATTAACAGTGGTTGGCAAAGTCGTTACAATTGTTGGGCAAAGTCATTTTTAGAGGTCGGATAAGTGATTAACAGTGGTTGGCAAAGTCGTTACAATTGTTGGGCAAAGTCATATTTAAAGTTCGGATAAGTGAATTACAGTGGTTGGCAAAGTCATTACAATTGTTGGGCAAAGTCATTTCTAGAGATCGGATAAGTGATTAACAGTGGTTGGCAAAGTCATTTTAAGAGGTCGGATAAGTGATTAACAGAGGTTGGCAAAGTCATTACAATTGTTGGGCAAAGTCATTTTTATAGGTCAGATAATTGAATAACAGTGGTTGGCAAAGTCATTACAATTGTTGGGCAAAGTCATTTTTAGAGGTCGGATAAGTGATTAACAGTGGTTGGAAAAGTCATTACAATTGTTGGGCAAAGTCATTTTTAGACTTCGGATAGGTGATTAACAGTGGTTGGCAAAGTCATTACAATTGTTAGGCAAAGTCATTTTTAGAGGTCGGATTAGTGATTAACAGTGGTTGGCAAAGTCATTACAATTGTTGGGCAAAGTCATTTTTAGAGGTCGGATAAGTGATTAACAGTGGTTGGCAAAGTCATTACAATTGTTGGGCAAAGTCATTTTTAGAGGTCGGATAAGTGATTAACAGTGGTTGGCAAAGTCGTTACAATTGTTAGGCAAAGTCATTTTTAGAGGTCGGATAAGTGATTAACAGTGGTTGGCAAAGTCGTTACAATTGTTGGGCAAAGTCATATTTAAAGTTCGGATAAGTGAATTACAGTGGTTGGCAAAGTCATTACAATTGTTGGGCAAAGTCATTTCTAGAGATCGGATAAGTGATTAACAGTGGTTGGCAAAGTCATTACAATTGTTGGGCAAAGTCATTTTTAGAGGTTGGATAAGTGATTAACAGTGGTTGGCAAAGTCATTACAATTGTTGGGCAAAGTCATTTCTAGAGATCGGATAAGTGATTAACAGTGGTTGGCAAAGTCATTACAATTGTTGGGCAAAGTCATTTTTAGTTGTCGGATAAGTGATTAACAGTGGTTGGCAAAGTCATTACAATTAGTGGGCAAACTCATTACAATTGTTGGGCAAAGTCATTTCTAGAGATCGGATAAGTGTTTAACAGTGATTGGCAAAGTCATTACAATTGTTGGGCAAAGTCATTTTTAGAGGTCGGATAAGTGATTAACAGTGGTTGGCAAAGTCATTACAATTGTTGGGCAAAGTCATTTTTAGAGGTCGGATAGGTGATTAACAGTGGTTGGCAAAGTCGTTACAATTGTTGGGCAAAGTCATTTTTAGAGGTCGGATAAGTGATTAACAGAGGTTGGCAAAGTCATTACAATTGTTGGGCAAAGTCATTTTTAGAGGTCGGATAAGTGATTAACAGTGGTTGGCAAAGTCATTACAATTGTTTGGCAAAGTCATTTTTATAGGTCAGATAAGTAAATATAGTGGTTGGCAAAGTCATTACAATTGATGGGCAAAGTCATTTCTAGAGATCGGATAAGTGATTAACAGTGGTTGGCAAAGTCATTACAATTGTTGGGCAAAGTCATTTTTAGAGTTCGGATAAGTGATTAACAGTGGTTGGCAAAGTCATTACAATTGTTAGGCAAAGTCATTTCTAGAGATCGGATAAGTGATTAACAAAGATTGGGAAAGTCATTACAATTGTTGGGCAAAGTCATTTCAAGAGATCGGATAAGTGATTAACAGTGGTTGGCAAAGTCATTACAATTGTTGGTCAAAGTCATTTTTAGACTTCTGATAAGTAATTAACAGTGGTAGGCAAAGTCATTACAATTGTTTGGCAAAGTCATTTCTAGAGGTCGGATAAGTGATTAACAGTGGTTGGCAAGGTCATTACAATTGTTGGTCAAAGTTATTTTTAGAGGTCGGTTAAGTGATTAACAGTGGGTGGCAAAGTCATTTCAATTGTTGGGCAAAGTCATTTTTAGAGTTCGGATAAGTGATTAACAGTGGTTGGCAAAGTCATATAATTGTTTGGCAAAGTCATTACTGGAGGTCGGATAATTGATTAACAGTGGTTGGCAAAGTCATTACAATTGTTGGGCAAAGTCATTTTAAGAGGTCGGATAAGTGATTAACAGTGGTTGGCAAAGTCATTACAATTGTTGGGCAAAGTCATTTTTAGAGATCGGATAAGTGATTAACAGTGGTTGGCAAAGTCATTACAATTGTTGGGCAAAGTCATTTTTAGAGATCGGATAATTGATTAACAGTGGTTGGCAAAGTCATTACAATTGCTGCGCAAAGTCATTTTTAGAGGTCGGATAAGTGATTAACAGTGGTTGGCAAAGTCATTACAATTGTTGGGCAAAGTCATTTTTAAAGTTCGGATAAGTGTTTAACAGTAGTTGGCAAAGTCATTGGAATTGTAGGGCAAAGTCATTTTAAGAGGTCGGATAAGTGATTAACAGTGGTTGGCAAAGTCATTACAATTGTTGGGCAAAGTCATTTTTAGAGATCGGATAAGTGATTAACAGTGGTTGGCAAAGTCATTACAATTGTTGGGCAAAGTCATTTTTGGGGGTCGGATAAGTGATTAACAGTGGTTGGCAAAGTCATTACAATTGTTGGGCAAAGTCATTTTTATAGGTCAGATAATTGAATAACAGTGGTTGGCAAAGTCATTACAATTGTTGGGCAAAGTCATTTTTAGAGGCCGGCTAAGTGATTAACAGTGGTTGGAAAAGTCATTACAATTGTTGGGCAAAGTCATTTTTAGACTTCGGATAAGTGATTAACAGTGGTTGGCAAAGTCATTACAATTGTTGGTCAAAGTCATTTTTAGACTTCTGATAAGTAATTAACAGTGGTAGGCAAAGTCATTACAATTGTTGGGCAAAGTCATTTCTAGAGGTCGGATAAGTGATTAACAGTGGTTGGCAAGGTCATTACAATTGTTGGTCAAAGTTATTTTTAGAGGTCGGTTAAGTGATTAACAGTGGGTGGCAAAGTCATTTCAATTGTTGGGCAAAGTCATTTTTAGAGTTCGGATAAGTGATTAACAGTGGTTGGCAAAGTCATATAATTGTTTGGCAAAGTCATTACTGGAGGTCGGATAATTGATTAACAGTGGTTGGCAAAGCCATTACAATTGTTGGGCAAAGTCATTTTAAGAGGTCGGATAAGTGATTAACAGTGGTTGGCAAAGTCATTACAATTGTTGGGCAAAGTCATTTTTAGAGATCGGATAAGTGATTAACAGTGGTTGGCAAAGTCATTACAATTGTTGGGCAAAGTCATTTTTAGAGATCGGATAATTGATTAACAGTGGTTGGCAAAGTCATTCCAATTGCTGCGCAAAGTCATTTTTAGAGGTCGGATAAGTGATTAACAGTGGTTGGCAAAGTCATTACAATTGTTGGGCAAAGTCATTTTTAAAGTTCGGATAAGTGTTTAACAGTAGTTGGCAAAGTCATTGGAATTGTAGGGCAAAGTCATTTTAAGAGGTCGGATAAGTGATTAACAGTGGTTGGCAAAGTCATTACAATTGTTGGGCAAAGTCATTTTTAGAGATCGGATAAGTGATTAACAGTGGTTGGCAAAGTCATTACAATTGTTGGGCAAAGTCATTTTTGGGGGTCGGATAAGTGATTAACAGTGGTTGGCAAAGTCATTACAATTGTTGGGCAAAGTCATTTTTATAGGCCGGATAAGTGATTAACAGTGGTTGGCAAGGTCATTACAATTGTTGGTCAAAGTTATTTTTAGAGGTCGGTTAAGTGATTAACAGTGGGTGGCAAAGTCATTTCAATTGTTGGGCAAAGTCATTTTTAGAGTTCGGATAAGTGATTAACAGTGGTTGGCAAAGTCATATAATTGTTTGGCAAAGTCATTACTGGAGGTCGGATAATTGATTAACAGTGGTTGGCAAAGTCATTACAATTGTTGGGCAAAGTCATTTTAAGAGGTCGGATAAGTGATTAACAGTGGTTGGCAAAGTCATTACAATTGTTGGGCAAAGTCATTTTTAGAGATCGGATAAGTGATTAACAGTGGTTGGCAAAGTCATTACAATTGTTGGGCAAAGTCATTTTTAGAGATCGGATAATTGATTAACAGTGGTTGGCAAAGTCATTACAATTGCTGCGCAAAGTCATTTTTAGAGGTCGGATAAGTGATTAACAGTGGTTGGCAAAGTCATTACAATTGTTGGGCAAAGTCATTTTTAAAGTTGGGATAAGTGTTTAACAGTAGTTGGCAAAGTCATTGGAATTGTAGGGCAAAGTCATTTCTAGAGATCGGATAAGTGATTAACAGTGGTTGGCAAAGTCATTACAATTGTTGGGCAAAGTCATTTTTAGAGATCGGATAAGTAATTAACAGTGGTAGGCAAAGTCATTACAATTGTTGGGCAAAGTCATTTCTAGAGGTCGGATAAGTGATTAACAGTGGTTGGCAAGGTCATTACAATTGTTGGTCAAAGTTATTTTTAGAGGTCGGTTAAGTGATTAACAGTGGGTGGCAAAGTCATTTCAATTGTTGGGCAAAGTCATTTTTAGAGTTCGGATAAGTGATTAACAGTGGTTGGCAAAGTCATATAATTGTTTGGCAAAGTCATTACTGGAGGTCGGATAATTGATTAACAGTGGTTGGCAAAGTCATTACAATTGTTGGGCAAAGTCATTTTAAGAGGTCGGATAAGTGATTAACAGTGGTTGGCAAAGTCATTACAATTGTTGGGCAAAGTCATTTTTAGAGATCGGATAAGTGATTAACAGTGGTTGGCAAAGTCATTACAATTGTTGGGCAAAGTCATTTTTAGAGATCGGATAATTGATTAACAGTGGTTGGCAAAGTCATTACAATTGCTGCGCAAAGTCATTTTTAGAGGTCGGATAAGTGATTAACAGTGGTTGGCAAAGTCATTACAATTGTTGGGCAAAGTCATTTTTAAAGTTCGGATAAGTGTTTAACAGTAGTTGGCAAAGTCATTGGAATTGTAGGGCAAAGTCATTTTAAGAGGTCGGATAAGTGATTAACAGTGGTTGGCAAAGTCATTACAATTGTTGGGCAAAGTCATTTTTAGAGATCGGATAAGTGATTAACAGTGGTTGGCAAAGTCATTACAATTGTTGGGCAAAGTCATTTTTGGGGGTCGGATAAGTGATTAACAGTGGTTGGCAAAGTCATTACAATTGTTGGGCAAAGTCATTTTTATAGGTCAGATAATTGAATAACAGTGGTTGGCAAAGTCATTACAATTGTTGGGCAAAGTCATTTTTAGAGGCCGGATAAGTGATTAACAGTGGTTGGCGAGGTCATTACAATTGTTGGTCAAAGTTATTTTTAGAGGTCGGTTAAGTGATTAACAGTGGTTGGCAAGGTCATTACAATTGTTGGTCAAAGTTATTTTTAGAGGTCGGTTAAGTGATTAACAGTGGGTGGCAAAGTCATTTCAATTGTTGGGCAAAGTCATTTTTAGAGTTCGGATAAGTGATTAACAGTGGTTGGCAAAGTCATATAATTGTTTGGCAAAGTCATTACTGGAGGTCGGATAATTGATTAACAGTGGTTGGCAAAGTCATTACAATTGTTGGGCAAAGTCATTTTAAGAGGTCGGATAAGTGATTAACAGTGGTTGGCAAAGTCATTACAATTGTTGGGCAAAGTCATTTTTAGAAATCGGATAAGTGATTAACAGTGGTTGGCAAAGTCATTACAATTGTTGGGCAAAGTCATTTTTAGAGATCGGATAATTGATTAACAGTGGTTGGCAAAGTCATTACAATTGCTGCGCAAAGTCATTTTTAGAGGTCGGATAAGTGATTAACAGTGGTTGGCAAAGTCATTACAATTGTTGGGCAAAGTCATTTTTAAAGTTCGGATAAGTGTTTAACAGTAGTTGGCAAAGTCATTGGAATTGTAGGGCAAAGTCATTTTAAGAGGTCGGATAAGTGATTAACAGTGGTTGGCAAAGTCATTACAATTGTTGGGCAAAGTCATTTTTAGAGATCGGATAAGTGATTAACAGTGGTTGGCAAAGTCATTACAATTGTTGGGCAAAGTCATTTTTGGGGGTCGGATAAGTGATTAACAGTGGTTGGCAAAGTCATTACAATTGTTGGGCAAAGTCATTTTTATAGGTCAGATAATTGAATAACAGTGGTTGGCAAAGTCATTACAATTGTTGGGCAAAGTCATTTTTAGAGGCCGGATAAGTGATTAACAGTGGTTGGCGAGGTCATTACAATTGTTGGTCAAAGTTATTTTTAGAGGTCGGTTAAGTGATTAACAGTGGGTGGCAAAGTCATTTCAATTGTTGGGCAAAGTCATTTTTAGAGTTCGGATAAGTGATTAACAGTGGTTGGCAAAGTCATATAATTGTTTGGCAAAGTCATTACTGGAGGTCGGATAATTGATTAACAGTGGTTGGCAAAGTCATTACAATTGTTGGGCAAAGTCATTTTAAGAGGTCGGATAAGTGATTAACAGTGGTTGGCAAAGTCATTACAATTGTTGGGCAAAGTCATTTTTAGAGATCGGATAAGTGATTAACAGTGGTTGGCAAAGTCATTACAATTGTTGGGCAAAGTCATTTTTAGAGATCGGATAATTGATTAACAGTGGTTGGCAAAGTCATTACAATTGCTGCGCAAAGTCATTTTTAGAGGTCGGATAAGTGATTAACAGTGGTTGGCAAAGTCATTACAATTGTTGGGCAAAGTCATTTTTAAAGTTCGGATAAGTGTTTAACAGTAGTTGGCAAAGTCATTGGAATTGTAGGGCAAAGTCATTTCTAGAGATCGGATAAGTGATTAACAGTGGTTGGCAAAGTCATTACAATTGTTGGGCAAAGTCATTTTTAGAGATCGGATAAGTGATTAACAGTGGTTGGCAAAGTCATTACAATTGTTGGGCAAAGTCATTTTTGGGGGTCGGATAAGTGATTAACAGTGGTTGGCAAAGTCATTACAATTGTTGGGCAAAGTCATTTTTATAGGTCAGATAATTGAATAACAGTGGTTGGCAAAGTCATTACAATTGTTGGGCAAAGTCATTTTTATAGGTCAGATAATTGAATAACAGTGGTTGGCAAAGTCATTACAATTGTTGGGCAAAGTCATTTTTGGGGGTCGGATAAGTGATTAACAGTGGTTGGCAAAGTCATTTCAATTGTTGGGCAAAGTCATTTTTAGAGGTCGGAATAAGCGATTAACAGTGGTTGGCAAAGTCATTACAATTGTTGGGCAAAGTCATTTCTAGAGATCGGATAAGTGATTAACAGTGGTTGGCAAAGTCATTACAATTGTTGGGCAAAGTAATTTCTAGAGATTGGATAAGTGATTAACAGTGGTTAGCAAAGTCATTACAATTGTTGGTCAAAGTCATTTTTAGAGGTCGGATAAGTGAATTACAGTGGTTGGCAAAGTCATTGCAATTGTTGGGCAAAGTCATTACAATTGTTGGGCAAAGTCATTTCTAGAGATCGGATAAGTGTTTAACAGTGATTGGCAAAGTCATTACAATTGTGGGGCAAAGTCATTTCTAGAGATCGGATAAGTGATTAACAGTGGTTGGCAAAGTCATTACAATTGCTGCGCAAAGTCATTTTTAGAGGTCGGATAAGTGATTAACAGTGGTTGGCAAAGTCATTACAATTGTTGGGCAAAGTCATTTTTAAAGTTCGGATAAGTGTTTAACAGTAGTTGGCAAAGTCATTGGAATTGTAGGGCAAAGTCATTTCTAGAGATCGGATAAGTGATTAACAGTGGTTGGCAAAGTCATTACAATTGTTGGGCAAAGTCATTTTTAGAGATCGGATAAGCGATTAACAGTGGTTGGCAAAGTCATTACAATTGTAGGGCGAAGTCATTTTTGGGGGTCGGATAAGTGATTAACAGTGGTTGGCAAAGTCATTACAATTGTTGGGCAAAGTCATTTTTAGAGATCGGATAAGTGATTAACAGTGGTTGGCAAAGTCATTACAATTGTTGGGCAAAGTCATTTTTGTGGGTCGGATAAGTGATTAACAGTGGTTGGCAAAGTCATTACAATTGTTGGGCAAAGTCATTTTTATAGGTCAGATAATTGAATAACAGTGGTTGGCAAAGTCATTACAATTGTTGGGCAAAGTCATTTTTAGAGGCCGGATAAGTGATTAACAGTGGTTGGCAAGGTCATTACAATTGTTGGTCAAAGTTATTTTTAGAGGTCGGTTAAGTGATTAACAGTGGGTGGCAAAGTCATTTCAATTGTTGGGCAAAGTCATTTTTAGAGTTCGGATAAGTGATTAACAGTGGTTGGCAAAGTCATATAATTGTTTGGCAAAGTCATTACTGGAGGTCGGATAATTGATTAACAGTGGTTGGCAAAGTCATTACAATTGTTGGGCAAAGTCATTTTAAGAGGTCGGATAAGTGATTAACAGTGGTTGGCAAAGTCATTACAATTGTTGGGCAAAGTCATTTTTAGAGATCGGATAAGTGATTAACAGTGGTTGGCAAAGTCATTACAATTGTTGGGCAAAGTCATTTTTAGAGATCGGATAATTGATTAACAGTGGTTGGCAAAGTCATTACAATTGCTGCGCAAAGTCATTTTTAGAGGTCGGATAAGTGATTAACAGTGGTTGGCAAAGTCATTACAATTGTTGGGCAAAGTCATTTTTAAAGTTCGGATAAGTGTTTAACAGTAGTTGGCAAAGTCATTGGAATTGTAGGGCAAAGTCATTTCTAGAGATCGGATAAGTGATTAACAGTGGTTGGCAAAGTCATTACAATTGTTGGGCAAAGTCATTTTTAGAGATCGGATAAGTGATTAACAGTGGTTGGCAAAGTCATTACAATTGTTGGGCAAAGTCATTTTTGGGGGTCGGATAAGTGATTAACAGTGGTTGGCAAAGTCATTACAATTGTTGGGCAAAGTCATTTTTAGACTTCGGATAAGTGATTAACAGTGGTTGGCAAAGTCATTACAATTGTTGGTCAAAGTCATTTTTAGACTTCTGATAAGTAATTAACAGTGGTAGGCAAAGTCATTACAATTGTTGGGCAAAGTCATTTCTAGAGGTCGGATAAGTGATTAACAGTGGTTGGCAAGGTCATTACAATTGTTGGTCAAAGTTATTTTTAGAGGTCGGTTAAGTGATTAACAGTGGGTGGCAAAGTCATTTCAATTGTTGGGCAAAGTAATTTTTAGAGTTCGGATAAGTGATTAACAGTGGTTGGCAAAGTCATATAATTGTTTGGCAAAGTCATTACTGGAGGTCGGATAATTGATTAACAGTGGTTGGCAAAGTCATTACAATTGTTGGGCAAAGTCATTTTAAGAGGTCGGATAAGTGATTAACAGTGGTTGGCAAAGTCATTACAATTGTTGGGCAAAGTCATTTTTAGAGATCGGATAAGTGATTAACAGTGGTTGGCAAAGTCATTACAATTGTTGGGCAAAGTCATTTTTAGAGATCGGATAATTGATTAACAGTGGTTGGCAAAGTCATTACAATTGCTGCGCAAAGTCATTTCTAGAGATCGGATAAGTGATTAACAGTGGTTGGCAAAGTCATTACAATTGCTGCGCAAAGTCATTTTTAGAGGTCGGATAAGTGATTAACAGTGGTTGGCAAAGTCATTACAATTGTTGGGCAAAGTCATTTTTAAAGTTCGGATAAGTGTTTAACAGTGGTTGGCAAAGTCATTACAATTGTTGGGCAAAGTCATTTTTAGAGATCGGATAAGTGATTAACAGTGGTTGGCAAAGTCATTACAATTGTTGGGCAAAGTCATTTTTGGGGGTCGGATAAGTGATTAACAGTGGTTGGCAAAGTCATTTCAATTGTTGGGCAAAGTCATTTTTATAGGTCAGATAATTGAATAACAGTGGTTGGCAAAGTCATTACAATTGTTGGGCAAAGTCATTTTTAGAGGCCGGATAAGTGATTAACAGTGGTTGGCAAGGTCATTACAATTGTTGGTCAAAGTTATTTTTAGAGGTCGGTTAAGTGATTAACAGTGGGTGGCAAAGTCATTTCAATTGTTGGGCAAAGTCATTTTTAGAGTTCGGATAAGTGATTAACAGTGGTTGGCAAAGTCATATAATTGTTTGGCAAAGTCATTACTGGAAGTCGGATAATTGATTAACAGTGGTTGGCAAAGTCATTACAATTGTTGGGCAAAGTCATTTTAAGAGGTCTGATAAGTGATTAACAGTGGTTGGCAAAGTCATTACAATTGTTGGGCAAAGTCATTTTTAGAGATCGGATAAGTGATTAGCAGTGGTTGGCAAAGTCATTACAATTGTTGGGCAAAGTCATTTTTAGAGATCGGATAATTGATTAACAGTGGTTGGCAAAGTCATTACAATTGCTGCGCAAAGTCATTTTTAGAGGTCGGATAAGTGATTAACAGTGGTTAGCAAAGTCATTACAATTGTTGGGCAAAGTCATTTTTAAAGTTCGGATAAGTGTTTAACAGTAGTTGGCAAAGTCATTGGAATTGTAGGGCAAAGTCATTTCTAGAGATCGGATAAGTGATTAACAGTGGTTGGCAAAGTCATTACAATTGTTGGGCAAAGTCATTTTTAGAGATCGGATAATTGATTAACAGTGGTTGGCAAAGTCATTACAATTGCTGCGCAAAGTCATTTTTAGAGGTCGGATAAGTGATTAACAGTGGTTGGCAAAGTCATTACAATTGTTGGGCAAAGTCATTTTTAAAGTTCGGATAAGTGTTTAACAGTAGTTGGCAAAGTCATTGGAATTGTAGGGCAAAGTCATTTCTAGAGATCGGATAAGTGATTAACAGTGGTTGGCAAAGTCATTACAATTGTTGGGCAAAGTCATTTTTAGAGATCGGATAAGTGATTAACAGTGGTTGGCAAAGTCATTACAATTGTTGGGCAAAGTCATTTTTGGGGGTCGGATAAGTGATTAACAGTGGTTGGCAAAGTCATTACAATTGTTGGGCAAAGTCATTTTTATAGGTCAGATAATTGAATAACTGTGGTTGGCAAAGTCATTACAATTGTTGGGCAAAGTCATTTTTGGGGGTCGGATAAGTGATTAACAGTGGTTGGCAAAGTCATTTCAATTGTTGGGCAAAGTCATTTTTAGAGGTCGGATAAGCGATTAACAGTGGTTGGCAAAGTCATTACAATTGTTGGGCAAAGTCATTTCTAGAGATCGGATAAGTGATTAACAGTGGTTGGCAAAGTCATTACAATTGTTGGGCAAAGTAATTTCTAGAGATTGGATAAGTGATTAACAGTGGTTGGCAAAGTCATTACAATTGTTGGTCAAAGTCATTTTTAGAGGTCGGATAAGTGAATTACAGTGGTTGGCAAAGTCATTGCAATTGTTGGGCAAAGTCATTACAATTGTTGGGCAAAGTCATTTCTAGAGATCGGATAAGTGTTTAACAGTGATTGGCAAAGTCATTACAATTGTGGGGCAAAGTCATTTCTAGAGATCGGATAAGTGATTAACAAAGATTGGGAAAGTCATTACAATTGTTGGGCAAAGTCATTTCAAGAGATCGGATAAGTGATTAACAGTGGTTGGCAAAGTCATTACAATTGTTGGTCAAAGTCATTTTTAGACTTCGGATAAGTAATTAACAGTGGTAGGCAAAGTCATTACAATTGTTGGGCAAAGTCATTTCTAGAGGTCGGATAAGTGATTAACAGTCGTTGGCAAGGTCATTACAATTGTTGGTCAAAGTTATTTTTAGAGGTCGGTTAAGTGATTAACAGTGGGTGGCAAAGTCATTTCAATTGTTGGGCAAAGTCATTTTTAGAGTTCGGATAAGTGATTAACAGTGGTTGGCAAAGTCATTACAATTGTTGGGCAAAGTCATTTTTAGAGATCGGATAAGTGATTAACAGTGGTTGGCAAAGTCATTACAATTGTTGGGCAAAGTCATTTTTGGGGGTCGGATAAGTGATTAACAGTGGTTGGCAAAGTCATTACAATTGTTGGGCAAAGTCATTTTTAGAGATCGGATAAGTGATTAACAGTGGTTGGCAAAGTCATTACAATTGTTGGGCAAAGTCATTTTTGGGGGTCGGATAAGTGATTAACAGTGGTTGGCAAAGTCATTACAATTGTTGGGCAAAGTCATTTTTAGAGATCGGATAATTGATTAACAGTGGTTGGCAAAGTCATTACAATTGCTGCGCAAAGTCATTTTTAGAGGTCGGATAAGTGATTAACAGTGGTTGGCAAAGTCATTACAATTGTTGGGCAAAGTCATTTTTAAAGTTCGGATAAGTGTTTAACAGTAGTTGGCAAAGTCATTGGAATTGTAGGGCAAAGTCATTTTAAGAGGTCGGATAAGTGATTAACAGTGGTTGGCAAAGTCATTTCAATTGTTGGGCAAAGTCATTTTTAGAGATCGGATAAGTGATTAACAGTGGTTGGCAAAGTCATTACAATTGTTGGGCAAAGTCATTTTTGGGGGTCGGATAAGTGATTAACAGTGGTTGGCAAAGTCATTTCAATTGTTGGGCAAAGTCATTTTTAGAGGTCGGAATAAGCGATTAACAGTGGTTGGCAAAGTCATTACAATTGTTGGGCAAAGTCATTTCTAGAGATCGGATAAGTGATTAACAGTGGTTGGCAAAGTCATTACAATTGTTGGGCCAAGTCATTTTTAGAGGTCGGATAAGTGATTAACAGTGGTTGGCAAAGTCATTACAATTGTTGGGCAAAGTCATTTTTATAGGTCAGATAATTGAATAACAGTGGTTGGCAAAGTCATTACAATTGTTGGGCAAAGTCATTTTTAGAGGCCGGATAAGTGATTAACAGTGGTTGGAAAAGTCATTACAATTGTTGGGCAAAGTCATTTTTAGAGTTCGGATAAGTGATTAATAGTGGTTGGCAAAGTCACTACAATTGTTGGGCAAAGTAATTTCTAGAGATTGGATAAGTGATTAACAGTGGTTGGCAAAGTCATTACAATTGTTGGTCAAAGTCATTTTTAGAGGTCGGATAAGTGAATTACAGTGGTTGGCAAAGTCATTGCAATTGTTGGGCAAAGTCATTACAATTGTTGGGCAAAGTCATTTCTAGAGATCGGATAAGTGTTTAACAGTGATTGTCAAAGTCATTACAATTGTTGGGCAAAGTCATTTTTAGAGGTCGGATAAGTGATAAACAGTGGTTGGCAAAGTCATTACAATTGATGGGCAAAGTCATTTTTAGAGGTCGGATAAGTGATTAACAGTGGTTGGCAAAGTCGTTACAATTGTTGGGCAAAGTCATTTTTAGAGGTCGGATAAGTGATTAACAGAGGTTGGCAAAGTCATTACAATTGTTGGGCAAAGTCATTTTTATAGGTCAGATAATTGAATAACAGTGGTTGGCAAAGTCATTACAATTGTTGGGCAAAGTCATTTTTAGAGGTCGGATAAGTGATTAACAGTGGTTGGAAAAGTCATTACAATTGTTGGGCAAAGTCATTTTTAGACTTCGGATAAGTGATTAAAAGTGGTTGGCAAAGTCATCACAATTGTTGGGCAAAGTCATTTTTAGAGTTCGGATAAGTGATTAATAGTGGTTGGCAAAGTCACTACAATTGTTGGGCAAAGTAATTTCTAGAGATTGGATAAGTGATTAACAGTGGTTGGCAAAGTCATTACAATTGTTGGTCAAAGTCATTTTTAGAGGTCGGATAAGTGAATTACAGTGGTTGGCAAAGTCATTGCAATTGTTGGGCAAAGTCATTACAATTGTTGGGCAAAGTCATTTCTAGAGATCGGATAAGTGTTTAACAGTGATTGGCAAAGTCATTACAATTGTTGGGCAAAGTCATTTTTAGAGGTCGGATAAGTGATTAACAGTGGTTGGCAAAGTCATTACAATTGTTGGGCAAAGTCATTTTTAGAGGTCGGATAAGTGATTAACAGTGGTTGGCAAGGTCGTTACAATTGTTGGGCAAAGTCATTTTTAGAGGTCGGATAAGTGATTAACAGAGGTTGGCAAAGTCATTACAATTGTTGGGCAAAGTCATTTTTATAGGTCAGATAATTGAATAACAGTGGTTGGCAAAGTCATTACAATTGTTGGGCAAAGTCATTTTTAGAGGTCGGATAAGTGATTAACAGTGGTTGGAAAAGTCATTACAATTGTTGGGCAAAGTCATTTTTAGACTTCGGATAAGTGATTAACAGTGGTTGGCAAAGTCATCACAATTGTTGGGCAAAGTCATTTTAAGAGTTCGGATAAGTGATTAATAGTGGTTGGCAAAGTCACAACAATTGTTGGGCAAAGTAATTTCTAGAGATTGGATAAGTGATTAACAGTGGTTGGCAAAGTCATTACAATTGTTGGGCAAAGACATTTTTATAGGTCAGATAAGTGATTAACAGTGGTTGACAAAGTCATTACAATTGCTGGGCAAAGTCATTTCAAGAGATCGGATAAGTGATTAACAGTGGTTGGCAAAGTCATTACAATTGTTGGTCAAAGTTATTTTTAGAGGTCGGATAAGTGATTAACATTGGTTGGCAAAGTCATTACAATTGTTGGGCAAAGACATTTTTATAGGTCAGATAAGTAAATAACAGTGGTTGGCAAAGTCATTACAATTGTTGGGCAAAGTCTTTTCTAGAGATCGGATAAGTGATTAACAGTGGTTGGCAAAGTCATTACAATTGTTGGGCAAAGTCATTTTTAGAGTTCGGATAAGTGATTAACAGTGGTTGGCAAAGTCGTTACAATTGTTGGGCAAAGTCATTTTTAGAGGTCGGATAAGTGATTAACAGTGGTTGACAAAGTCATTACAATTGCTGGGCAAAGTCATTTCAAGAGATCGGATAAGTGATTAACAGTGGTTGGCAGAGTCATATAATTGTTTGGCAAAGTCATTACTGGAGGTCGGATAAGTGATTAACAGTGGTTGGCAAAGTCATTACAATTGTTGGGCAAAGTCATTTTAAGAGGTCGGATAAGTGATTAACAGTGGTTGGCAAAGTCATTACAATTGTTGGGCAAAGTCATTTTTAGAGATCGGATAAGTGATTAACAGTGGTTGGCAAAGTCATTACAATTGCTAAGGAAAGTCATTTTTAGAGGTCGGATAAGTGATTAACATTGGTTGGCAAAGTCTTTACAATTGTTGGGCAAAGTCATTTTTAGAGGTCGGATAAGTGAATTACAGTGGTTGGCAAAGTCATTACAATTGTTGGGCAAAGTCATTACAATTGTTGGGCAAAGTCATTTCTAGAGATCGGATAAGTGTTTAACAGTGATTGGCAAAGTCATTACAATTGTTGGGCAAAGTCATTTTTAGAGATCGGATAAGTGATTAACAGTGGTTGGCAAAGTCATTACAATTGTTGGGCAAAGTCATTTTTAGAGATCGGATAAGTGATTAACAGTGGTTGGCAAAGTCATTACAATTGCTAAGGAAAGTCATTTTTAGAGGTCGGATAAGTGATTAACATTGGTTGGCAAAGTCTTTACAATTGTTGGGCAAAGTCATTTTTAGAGGTCGGATAAGTGAATTACAGTGGTTGGCAAAGTCATTACAATTGTTGGGCAAAGTCATTACAATTGTTGGGCAAAGTCATTTCTAGAGATCGGATAAGTGTTTAACAGTGATTGGCAAAGTCATTACAATTGTTGGGCAAAGTCATTTTTAGAGGTCGGATAAGTGATTAACAGTGGTTGGCAAAGTCATTACAATTGTTGGGCAAAGTCATTTTTAGAGGTCGGATAAGTGATTAACAGTGGTTGGCAAAGTCGTTACAATTGTTGGGCAAAGTCATTTTTAGAGATCGGATAAGTGATTAATAGTGGTTGGCAAAGTCACTACAATTGTTGGGCAAAGTAATTTCTAGAGATTGGATAAGTGATTAACAGTGGTTGGCAAAGTCATTACAATTGTTGGTCAAAGTCATTTTTAGAGGTCGGATAAGTGATTAACAGTGGTTGGAAAAGTCATTACAATTGTTGGGCAAAGTCATTTCAAGAGATCGGATAAGTGATTAACAGTGGTTGGCAAAGTCATTACAATTGTTGGGCAAAGTCATTTTTAGAGTTCGGATAAGTGATTAACAGTGGTTGGCAAAGTCGTTACAATTGTTGGGAAAGTCATTTTTAGAGGTCGGATAAGTGATTAACAGTGGTTGGAAAAGTCATTACAATTGTTGGGCAAAGTCATTTTTAGAGGTCGGATAAGTGATTAACAGTGGTTGGCAAAGTCATTACAATTGCTGGGCAAAGTCATTTCAAGAGATCGGATAAGTGATTAACAGTGGTTGGCAAAGTCATATAATTGTTTGGCAAAGTCATTACTAGAGGTCGGATAAGTGATTAACAGTGGTTGGCAAAGTCATTACAATTGTTGGGCAAAGTCATTTTAAGAGGTCGGATAAGTGATTAACAGTGGTTGGCAAAGTCATTACAATTGTTGGGCTAAGTCATTTTTAGAGATCGGATAAGTGATTAACAGTGGTTGGCAAAGTCATTACAATTGTTGGGCAAAGTCATTTTTAGAGATCGGATAAGTGATTAACAGTGGTTGGCAAAGTCATTACAATTGCTGGGCAAAGTCATTTTTAGAGGTCGGATAAGTGATTAAGAGTGGTTGGCAAAGTCATTACAATTGTTGGGCAAAGTCATTTTTATAGTTCGGATAAGTGATTAACAGTAGTTGGCAAAGTCATTAGAATTGTAGGGCAAAGTCATTTTTAGAGTTCGGATAAGTGATTAACAGTGGTTGGCAAAGTCGTTACAATTGTTGGGCAAAGTCATTTTTAGAGGTCGGATAAGTGATTAACAGTGGTTGGCAAAGTCATTACAATTGTTGGGCAAAGTCATTTTTGGGGGTCGGATAAGTGATTAACAGTGGTTGGTTAAGTCATTTAAATTGTTGGGCAAAGTCATTTTTAGAGGTCGGATAAGCGATTAACAGTGGTTGGCAAAGTCATTACAATTGTTGGGCAAAGTCATTTCTAGAGATCGGATAAGTGATTAACAGTGGTTGGCAAAGTCATTACAATTGTTGGGCAAAGTCATTTTTAGAGGTCGGATAAGTGATTAACAGTGGTTGGCAAAGTCATTACAATTGTTGGGCAAAGTCATTTCTAGAGATCGATTAATTGATTAACAGTGGTTGGCAAAGTCATTACAATTGTTGGTCAAAGTCATTTTTAGAGGTCGGATAAGTGAATTACAGTGGTTGGCAAAGTCATTACAATTGTTGGTCAAAGTCATTTTTAGAGGTCGGATAAGTGATTAACAGTGGTTGGCAAAGTCATTACAATTGTTAAGCAAAGTCATTTCTAGAGATCGGATAAGTGATTAATAGTGGTTGGCAAAGTCACTACAATTGTTGGGCAAAGTAATTTTTAGAGGTCGGATAAGTGATTAACAGTGGTTGGCAAAGTCATTACAATTGTTGGGCAAAGTCATTTTTGGGGGTCGGATAAGTGATTAACAGTGGTTGGCAAAGTCATTTAAATTGTTGGGCAAAGTCATTTTTAGAGGTCGGATAAGTGAATTACAGTGGTTGGCAAAGTCATTACAATTGTTGGTCAAAGTTATTTTTAGAGGTCGGATAAGTGATTAACAGTGGTTGGCAAAGTCTTTACAATTGTTGGGCAAAGTCATTTTTAGAGGTCGGATAAGTGAATTACAGTGGTTGGCAAAGTCATTACAATTGTTAAGCAAAGTCATTTCTAGAGGTCGGATAAGTGAATTACAGTGGTTGGCAAAGTCATTACAATAGTTGGGCAAAGTCATTTTTAGAGTTCGGATAAGTGATTAACAGTGGTTGGCAGAGTCATTACAATTGTTAGGCAAAGTCATTTCTAGAGATCGGATAAGTGATTAACAGTGATTGGCAAAGTCATAACAATTGTTGGGCAAAGTAATTTCTAGAGATCGAATAAGTGATTAACAGTGGTTGGCAAAGTCATTACAATTGTTGTGCAAAGTCATTTTTAGAGGTTGGATAAGTGATTAACAGTGGTTGGCAAAGTTATTACAATTTTTGGTCAAAGTTATTTTTAGAGGTCGGATAAGTTATTAACAGTGGTTGGCAAAGTCATTACAATTGTTGGTCAAAGTTATTTTTAGAGGTCGGATAAGTGATTAAAAGTGGTTGGCAAAGTCATTTCAATTGTTGGGCAAAGTCATTTTTAGAGGTCGGATAAGTGATTAACAGTGGTTGGAAAAGTCATTATAATTGTTAAGCAAAGTCATTTCTAGAGATCGGATAAGTGATTAACAGTGATTGGCAAAGTCATTACAATTGTTGGGCAAAGTCATTTTTATAGGTCAGATGAGTGAATAACAGTGGTTGGCAAAGTCATTACAATTGTTGGGCAAAGTCATTTTTAGAGGTTGGATAAGTGATTAACAGTTGTTGGAAAAGTCATTACAATTGTTTGGCAAAGTCATTTTTAGACTTCGGATAAGTGATTAATAGTGGTTGGCAAGGTCACTACAATTGTTGGGCAAAGTAATTTCTAGAGATCGGATAAGTGATTAACAGTGGTTGGCAATGTCATTACAATTGTTGGGAAAAGTAATTTTTAGAGGTTGGATAAGTGATTAACAGTGGTTGGCAAAGTCATTACAATTGTTGGTCAAAGTTATTTTTAGAGGTCGGATAAGTGATTAACAGTGGTTGGCAAAGTCATTACAATTGTTGGTCAAAGTTATTTTTAGAGGTCGGATAAGTGATTAACAGTGGTTGGCAAAGTCATTTCAATTGTTGGGCAAAGTCATTTTTAGAGGTCGGATAAGTGATTAACAGTGGTTGGCAAAGTCATTACAATTGTTAAGCAAAGTCATTTCTAGAGGTCGGATAAGTGAATTACAGTGGTTGGCAAAGTCATTACAATTGTTGGGCAAAGTCATTTCTAGAGATCGGATAATTGATTAACAGTGGTTGGCAAAGTCATTACAATTGTTGGGCAAAGTCATTTTTAGAGTTCGGATAAGTGATTAACAGTGGTTGGCAAAGTCATTACAATTGTTAGGCAAAGTCATTTCTGGAGATCGGATAAGTGATTAACAGTGATTGGCAAGTCATAACAATTGTTGGGCAAAGAAATTTCTAGATATCGGATAAGTGATTAACAGTGGTTGGCAAAGTCATTACAATTGTTGGGCAAAGTCATTTTTATAGGTCAGATGAGTGAATAACAGTGGTTGGCAAAGTCATTACAATTGTTGGGCAAAGTCATTTTTAGAGGTTGGATAAGTGATTAACAGTGGTTGGCAAAGTCATTACAAATTGTTGGTCAAAGTTATTTTTAGAGATCGGATAAGTGATTAACAGTGGTTGGCAAAGTCATTACAATTGTTGGTCAAAGTTATTTTTAGAGGTCGGATAAGTGAATATTAGTGGTTGGCAAAGTCTTTACAATTGTTGGGCAAAGTCATTTTTAGAGGTCGGATAAGTGATTAACAGTGGTTGGAAAAGTCATTACAATTGTTGGGCAAAGTCATTTTTAGACTTCGGATAAGTGATTAACAGTGGTTGGCAAAGTCTTTACAATTGTTGGGCAAAGTCATTTTTAGAGGTCGGATAAGTGATTAACAGTGGTTGGAAAAGTCATTACAATTGTTGGGCAAAGTCATTTTTAGACTTCGGATAAGTGATTAACAGTGGTTGGCAAAGTCATTACAATTGTTGGTCAAAGTCATTTTTAGAGTTCGGATAAGTGATTAATAGTGGTTGGCAAAGTCACTATAATTGTTGGGCAAAGTAATTTCTAGAGATTGGATAAGTGATTAACAGTGGTTGGCAAAGTCATTACAATTGTTGGTCAAAGTCATTTTTAGAGGTCGGATAAGTGATTAACAGTGGTTGGCAAAGTCATTACAATTGTTAAGCAAAGTCATTTCTAGAGATCGGATAAGTGAATTACAGTGGTTGGCAAAGTCATTACAATTGTTGGGCAAAGTCATTTCTAGAGATCGGATAATTGATTAACAGTGGTTGGCAAAGTCATTACAATTGTTGTGCAAAGTCATTTTTAGAGGTTGGGTAAGTGATTAACAGTGGTTGGCAAAGTCATTACAATTGTTGGTCAAAGTTATTTTTAGAGGTCGGATAAGTTATTAACAGTGGTGGCAAAGTCATTACAATTGTTGGTCAAAGTTATTTTTAGAGGTCGGATAAGTGATTAACAGTGGTTGGCAAAGTCATTACAATTGTTGGGCAAAGTCATTTCTAGATGTTGGATAAGTGATTAACAGTGGTTAGAAAAGTCATTACAATTGTTGGGCAAAGTCATTTTTAGACTTCGGATAAGTGATTAACAGTGGTTGGCAAAGTCATTACAATTGTTGGTCAAAGTCATTTTTATAGTTCGGATAAGTGATTAATAGTGGTTGGCAAAGTCATTTCAATTGTTGGGCAAAGTCATTTTTAGAGGTCGGATAAGTGATTAACAGTGGTTGGCAAAGTCACTACAATTGTTGGGCAAAGTAATTTCAAGAGATCGGATAAGTGATTAACAGTGGTTGGCAAAGTCATTACAATAGTTGGGCAAAGTAATTTTTAGAGGTTGGATAAGTGATTAACAGTGGTTGGCAAAGTCATTACAATTGTTGGTCAAAGTCATTTTTAGAGGTCGGATAAGTGATTAACAGTGGTTGGCAAAGTCATTACAATTGTTGGTCAAAGTTATTTTTAGAGGTCGGATAAGTTATTAACAGTGGTTGGCAAAGTCATTACAATTGTTGGTCAAAGTTTTTTTTAGAGGTCGGATAAGTGATTAACAGTGGTTGGCAAAGTCATTTCAATTGTTGGGCAAAGTCATTTTTAGAGGTTGGATAAGTGATTAACAGTGGTTGGCAAAGTCATTACAATTGTTAAGCAAAGTCATTTCTAGAGATCGGATAAGTGATTAACAGTGGTTGGCAAAGTCATTACAATTGTTGGGCAAAGTCATTTTTAGAGGTTGGATAAGTGATTAACAGTGGTTAGAAAAGTCATTACAATTGTTGGGCAAAGTCATTTTTAGACTTCGGATAAGTGATTAACAGTGGTTGGCAAAGTCATTACAATTGTTGGTCAAAGTCATTTTTATAGTTCGGATAAGTGATTAATAGTGGTTGGCAAAGTCACTTCAATTGTTGGGCAAAGTAATTTCTAGAGATCGGATAAGTGATTAATAGTGGTTGGCAATGTCACTACAATTGTTGGGCAAAGTAATTTCAAGAGATCAGATAAGTGATTAACAGTGGTTGGCAGAGTCATTACAATAGTTGGGCAAAGTAATTTTTAGAGGTTGGATAAGAGATTAACAGTGGTTGGCAAAGTCATTACAATTGTTGGTCAAAGTCATTTTTAGAGGTCGGATAAGTGATTAACAGTGGTTGGCAAAGTCATTACAATTGTTGGTCAAAGTTATTTTTAGAGGTCGGATAAGTGATTAACAGTGGTTTGCAAAGTCATTACAATTGTTGGGCAAAGTCATTTTTAGGGGTCGGATAAGTGAATTACAGTGGTTGGCGAAGTCATTACAATTGTTGGGCAAATCATTTCTAGAGATCGGATAATGATTAACAGTGGTTGGCAAAGTCACTTCAATTGTTGGGCAAAGTAATTTCTAGAGATCGGATAAGTGATTAATAGTGGTTGGCAATGTCACTACAATTGTTGGGCAAAGTAATTTCAAGAGATCGGATAAGTGATTTACAGTGGTTGGTAGAGTCATTACAATAGTTGGGCAAAGTAATTTTTAGAGGTTGGATAAGTGATTAACAGTGGTTGGCAAAGTCATTACAATTGTTGGTCAAAGTCATTTTTAGAGGTCGGATAAGTGATTAACAGTGGTTGGCAGAGTCATTACAATAGTTGGGCAAAGTAATTTTTAGAGGTTGGATAAGTGATTAACAGTGGTTGGCAAAGTCATTACAATTGTTGGTCAAAGTCATTTTTAGAGGTCGGATAAGTGATTAACAGTGGTTGGCAAAGTCATTACAATTGTTGGTCAAAGTTATTTTTAGAGGTCGGATAAGTGATTAACAGTGGTTTGCAAAGTCATTACAATTGTTGGGCAAAGTCATTTTTAGGGGTCGGATAAGTGAATTACAGTGGTTGGCAAAGTCATTACAATTGTTGGTCAAAGTTATTTTTAGAGGTCGGATAAGTGATTAATAGTGGTTGGCAAAGTCACTACAATTGTTGGGCAAAGTAATTTCTAGAGATCGGATAAGTGATTAATAGTGGTTGGCAAAGTCATTACCATAGTAGGGCAAAGTCATTTCTAGAGTTCGGATAATTGATTAACAGTGATTGGCAAAGTCATAACAATTGTTGGGCAAAGTTATTTTTAGAGGTTGGATAAGTGATTAACAGTGGTTGGCAAAGTCATTACCATAGTAGGGCAAAGAAATTTCTAGAGATCGGATAAGTGATTAACAGTGGTTGGCAAAGTCATTACAATTGTTGTGCAAAGTCATTTCTAGAGGTTGGATAAGTGATTAACAGTGGTTGGCAAAGTCATTACAATTGTTGGTCAAAGTTATTTTTAGAGGTCGGATAAGTGATTAACAGTGGTTGGCAAAGTCATTACAATTGTTGGTCAAAGTTATTTTTAGAAGTTGGATAAGTGATTAACAGTGGTTGGCAAAGTCATTACAATTTTTGATCAAAGTCATTTTTAGAGGTAGGATAAGTGATTAACAGTGGTTGGCAAAGTCATTTCAATTGTTGGTAAAAGTTATTTTTAGAGGTCGGATAAGTGATTAATAGTGGTTGGCAAAGTCATTACAATTGTTGGTCAAAGTCATTTTTAGAGGTCGGATAAGTGAATTACAGTGGTTGGCAAAGTCATTACAATTGTTGGTCAAAGTCATTTTTAGAGGTCGGATAAGTGATTAACAGTGGTTGGCAAAGTCATTACAATTGTTAAGCAAAGTCATTTCTAGAGATCGGATAAGTGAATTACAGTGGTTGGCAAAGTCATTACAATTGTTGGGCAAAGTCATTTTTAGAGTTCGGATAAGTGATTAACAGTGGTTGGCAAAGTCATTACAATTGTTAGGCAAAGTCATTTCTGGAGATCGGATAAGTGATTAACAGTGATTGGCAAAGTCATAACAATTGTTGGGCAAAGAAATTTCTAGAGATCGGATAAGTGATTAACAGTGGTTGGCAAAGTCATTACAATTGTTGTGCAAAGTCATTTTTAGAGGTTGGGTAAGTGATTAACAGTGGCTGGCAAAGTCATTACAATTGTTGGTCAAAGTTATTTTTAGAGGTCGGATAAGTTATTAACAGTGGTTGGCAAAGTCATTACAATTGTTGGTCAAAGTTATTTTTAGTCGTCGGATAAGTGATTTACAGTGGTTGGCAAAGTCATTTCAATTGTTGGGCAAAGTCATTTTAGAGGTTGGATAAGTGATTAACAGTGGTTGGCAAAGTCATTACAATTGTTGGGCAAAGTCATTTTTAGAGGTTGGATAAGTGATTAACAGTGGTTAGAAAAGTCATTACAATTGTTGGGCAAAGTCATTTTTAGACTTCGGATAAGTGATTAACAGTGGTTGGCAAAGTCATTACAATTGTTGGTCAAAGTCATTTTTATAGTTCGGATAAGTGATTAATAGTGGTTGGCAAAGTCACTACAATTGTTGGGCAAAGTAATTTCTAGAGATCGGATAAGTGATTAATAGTGGTTGGCAATGTCACTACAATTGTTGGGCAAAGTAATTTCAAGAGATCGGATAAGTGATTAACAGTGGTTGGCAAAGTCATTACAATAGTTGGGCAAAGTAATTTTTAGAGGTTGGATAAGTGATTAACAGTGGTTGGCAAAATCATTACAATTGTTGGTCAAAGTCATTTTTAGAGGTCGGATAAGTGATTAACAGTGGTTGGCAAAGTCATTACAATTGTTGGTCAAAGTTATTTTTAGAGGTCGGATAAGTGATTAACAGTGGTTGGCAAAGTCATTACAATTGTTGGGCAAAGTCATTTTTAGAGGTCGGACAAGTGAATTACAGTGGTTGGCGAAGTCATTACAATTGTTGGTCAAAGTATTTTTAGAGGTTGGATAAGTGATTAACAGTGGTTGGCAAAGTCATTACAATTGTTGGTCAAAGTCATTTTTAGAGGTAGGATAAGTGATTAACAGTGGTTGGCAAAGTCATTACAATTGTTGGTCAAAGTTATTTTTAGAGGTTGGATTAGTGATTAACAGTGGTTGGCAAAGTCATTACAATTGTTGGTCAAAGTCATTTTTAGAGGTAGGATAAGTGATTAACAGTGGTTGGCAAAGTCATTACAATTGTTGGTCAAAGTTATTTTTAGAGGTAGGATAAGTGATTAACAGTGGTTGGCAAAGTCATTTCAATTGTTGGTAAAAGTTATTTTTAGAGGTCGGATAAGTGATTAATAGTGGTTGGCAAAGTCATTACAATTGTTGGTCAAAGTCATTTTTAGAGGTCGGATAAGTGAATTACAGTGGTTGGCAAAGTCATTACAATTGTTGGTCAAAGTCATTTTTAGAGGTCGGATAAGTGATTAACAGTGGTTGGCAAAGTCATTACAATTGTTAAGCAAAGTCATTTCTAGAGATCGGATAAGTGAATTACAGTGGTTGGCAAAGTCATTACAATTGTTGGGCAAAGTCATTTCTAGAGATCGGATAATTGATTAACAGTGGTTGGCAAAGTCATTACAATTGTTGGGCAAAGTCATTTTTAGAGTTCGGATAAGTGATTAACAGTGGTTGGCAAAGTCATTACAATTGTTGGGCAAAGTAATTTCTAGAGATCGGATAAGTGATTAACAGTGGTTGGCAAAGTCATTACAATTTTTGGGCAAAGTCATTTTTAGAGGTCGGATAAGTGATTAACAGTGGTTGGCAAAGTCATTACAATTGTTGGTCAAAGTTATTTTTTGAGGTTGGATAAGTGATTAACAGTGGTTGGCAAAGTCATTACAATTGTTGGTCAAAGTCATTTTTAGAGGTAGGATAAGTGATTAACAGTGGTTGGCAAAGTCATTACAATTGTTGGTCAAAGTTATTTATAGAGGTCGGATAAGTGATTAATAGTGGTTGGCAAAGTCACTACAATTGTTGGGCAAAGTAATTTCTAGAGATCGGATAATAGTTAACAGTGGTTGGCAAAGTCATTACCATAGTAGGGCAAAGTCATTTCTAGAGATCGGATAATTGATTAACAGTGATTGGCAAAGTCATAACAATTGTTGGGCAAAGAAATTTCTAGAGATCGGATAAGTGATTAACAGTGGTTGGCAAAGTCATTTCAATTGTTGGTAAAAGTTATTTTTAGAGGTCGGATAAGTGATTAATAGTGGTTGGCAAAGTCATTACAATTGTTGGTCAAAGTTATTTTTAGAGGTCGGATAAGTGATTAACAGTGGTTGGCAAAGTCATTACAATTGTTGGTCAAAGTTATTTTTAGAGGTTGGATAAGTGATTAACAGTGGTTGGCAAAGTCATTACAATTTTTGGTCAAAGTCATTTTTAGAGGTAGGATAAGTGATTAACAGTGGTTGGCAAAGTCATTACAATTGTTGGTAAAAGTTATTTTTAGAGGTCGGATAAGTGATTAATAGCGGTTGGCAAAGTCACTACAATTGTTGGGCAAAGTAATTTCTTGAGATCGGATAAGTGATTAACAGTGGTTGGCAAAGTCATTACCATAGTAGGGCAAAGTCATTTCTAGAGATCGGATAATTGATTAACAGTGATTGGCAAAGTCATAACAATTGTTGGGCAAAGAAATTTCTAGAGATCGGATAAGTGATTAACAGTGGTTGGCAAAGTCATTACAATTGTTGTGCAAAGTCATTTTTAGAGGTTGGATAAGTGATTAACAGTGGTTGGCAAAGTCATTACAATTGTTGGTCAAAGTTATTTTTAGATGTCGGATAAGTTATTAACAGTGGTTGGCAAAGTCATTACAATTGTTGTGCAAAGTTATTTTTAGAGGTCGGATAAGTGATTAACAGTGGTTGGCAAAGTCATTACAATTGTTGTGCAAAGTCATTTTTAGAGGTTGGATAAGTGATTAACAGTGGTTGGCAAAGTCATTACAATTGTATGTCAAAGTTATTTTTAGAGGTCGGATAAGTGATTAACAGTGGTTGGCAAAGTCATTACAATTGTTGGTCAAAGTAATTTTTAGAGGTTGGATAAGTGATTAACAGTGTTTGGCAAAGTCATTACCATAGTAGGGCAAAGTCATTTCTAAAGATCGGATAATTGATTAACAGTGATTGGCAAAGTCATAACAATTGTTGGGCAAAGAAATTTCTAGAGATCGGATAAGTGATTAACAGTGGTTGGCAAAGTCATTACAATTGTTGTGCAAAGTCATTTTTAGAGGTTGGATAAGTGATTAACAGTGGTTGGCAAAGTCATTACAATTGTTGGTCAAAGTTATTTTTAGAGGTCGGATAAGTTATTAACAGTGGTTGGCAAAGTCATTACAATTGTTGGTCAAAGTTATTTTTAGAGGTCGGATAAGTGATTAACAGTGGTTGGCAAAGTCATTACAATTGTTGGTCAAAGTCATTTTTAGAGGTAGGATAAGTGATTAACAGTGGTTGGCAAAGTCATTACAATTGTTAAGCAAAGTCATTTCTAGAGATCGGATAAGTGATTAACAGTGGTTGGCAAAGTCATTACAATTGTTGGGCAAAGTCTTTATTAGAGGTCGGATAAGTGATTAACAGTGGTTGGCAAAGTCATTACAATTGTTGGGCAAAGTCTTTATTAGAGGTCGGATAAGTGATTAACAGTGGTTGGCAAAGTCATTACAATTGTTGGGCAAAGTCATTTTTATAGGTCAGATGAGTGAATAACAGTGGTTGGCAAAGTCATTACAATTGTTGGGCAAAGTCATTTCTAGAGATCGGATAAGTGATTAACAGTGGTTGGCAAAGTCATTACAATTGTTGGGCAAAGTCATTTCTAGAGATCGGATAAGTGATTAACAGTGATTGGCAAAGTCATTACAATTGTTAGGCAAAGTCATTTCTAGAGATCGGATAAGTGATTAACAGTGGTTGGCAAAGTCATTACAATTGTTGGGCAAAGTCATTTTTAGAGGTTGGATAAGTGATTAACAGTGGTTGGCAAAGTCATTACAATTGTTGGGCAAAGTCTTTATTAGAGATCGGATAAGTTATTAACAGTGGTTGGCAAAGTCATTACAATTGTTGGTCAAAGTTATTTTTAGAGGTCGGATAAGTGATTAACAGTGGTTGGCAAAGTCATTACAATTGTTGGGCAAAGTCATTTTTAGAGGTCGGATAAGTGAATTACAGTGTTTGGCGAAGTCATTACAATTGTTTGGCAAAGTCATTTCTAGAGATCGGATAATTGATTAACAGTGGTTGGCAAAGTCATTACAATTGTTGGGCAAAGTCTTTTTTAGAGTTCGGATAAGTGATTAACAGTGGTTGGCAAAGTCATTACAATTGTTGGGCAAAGTCTTTATTAGAGGTCGGATAAGTGATTAACAGTGGTTGGCAAAGTCATTACAATTGTTGGGCAAAGTCATTTTTATAGGTCAGATGAGTGAATAACAGTGGTTGGCAAAGTCATTACAATTGTTAGGCAAAGTTATTTTTAGAGGTCGGATAAGTGATTAACAGTGGTTGGCAAAGTCATTACAATTGTTGGGCAAAGTCTTTATTAGAGGTCGGATAAGTGATTAACAGTGGTTGGCAAAGTCATTACAATTGTTGGGCAAAGTCATTTTTATAGGTCAGATGAGTGAATAACAGTGATTGGCAAAGTCATTACAATTGTTTGGCAAAGTCATTTCTAGAGATCGGATAATTGATTAACAGTGGTTGGCAAAGTCATTACAATTGTTGGGCAAAGTCTTTTTTAGAGTTCGGATAAGTGATTAACAGTGGTTGGCAAAGTCATTACAATTGTTGGGCAAAGTCTTTATTAGAGGTCGGATAAGTGATTAACAGTGGTTGGCAAAGTCATTACAATTGTTGGGCAAAGTCATTTTTAGAGGTCGGATAAGTGAATTACAGTGTTTGGCGAAGTCATTACAATTGTTTGGCAAAGTCATTTCTAGAGATCGGATAATTGATTAACAGTGGTTGGCAAAGTCATTACAATTGTTGGGCAAAGTCTTTTTTAGAGTTCGGATAAGTGATTAACAGTGGTTGGCAAAGTCATTACAATTGTTGGGCAAAGTCTTTATTAGAGGTCGGATAAGTGATTAACAGTGGTTGGCAAAGTCATTACAATTGTTGGGCAAAGTCATTTTTATAGGTCAGATGAGTGAATAACAGTGGTTGGCAAAGTCATTACAATTGTTAGGCAAAGTTATTTTTAGAGGTCGGATAAGTGATTAACAGTGGTTGGCAAAGTCATTACAATTGTTGGGCAAAGTCTTTATTAGAGGTCGGATAAGTGATTAACAGTGGTTGGCAAAGTCATTACAATTGTTGGGCAAAGTCATTTTTATAGGTCAGATGAGTGAATAACAGTGATTGGCAAAGTCATTACAATTGTTTGGCAAAGTCATTTCTAGAGATCGGATAATTGATTAACAGTGGTTGGCAAAGTCATTACAATTGTTGGGCAAAGTCTTTTTTAGAGTTCGGATAAGTGATTAACAGTGGTTGGCAAAGTCATTACAATTGTTGGGCAAAGTCTTTATTAGAGGTCGGATAAGTGATTAACAGTGGTTGGCAAAGTCATTACAATTGTTGGGCAAAGTCATTTTTATAGGTCAGATGAGTGAATAAAAGTGGTTGGCAAAGTCATTACAATTGTTAGGCAAAGTTATTTTTAGAGGTCGGATAAGTGATTAACAGTGGTTGGCAAAGTCATTACAATTGTTGGGCAAAGTCTTTATTAGAGGTCGGATAAGTGATTAACAGTGGTTGGCAAAGTCATTACAATTGTTGGGCAAAGTCATTTTTATAGGTCAGATGAGTGAATAACAGTGATTGGCAAAGTCATTACAATTGTTGGGCAAAGTTATTTCTAGAGATCGGATAAGTGATTAACAGTGGTTGGCAAAGTCATTACAATTGTTGGGCAAAGTCATTTCTAGAGATCGGATAAGTGATTAACAGTGATTGGCAAAGTCATTACAATTGTTAGGCAAAGTCATTTCTAGAGATCGGATAAGTGATTAACAGTGGTTGGCAAAGTCATTACAATTGTTGGGCAAAGTCATTTTTAGAGGTTGGATAAGTGATTAACAATGGTTGGCAAAGTCATTACAAATTGTTGGTCAAAGTTATTTTTAGAGATCGGATAAGTTATTAACAGTGGTTGGCAAAGTCATTACAATTGTTGGTCAAAGTTATTTTTAGAGGTCGGATAAGTGATTAACAGTGGTTGGCAAAGTCATTACAATTGTTGGGCAAAGTCATTTTTAGAGGTCGGATAAGTGAATTACAGTGTTTGGCGAAGTCATTACAATTGTTGGGCAAAGTCATTTCTAGAGATCGGATAATTGATTTACAGTGGTTGGCAAAGTCATTACAATTGTTGGGCAAAGTCTTTTTTAGAGTTCGGATAAGTGATTAACAGTGGTTGGCAAAGTCATTACAATTGTTGGTCAAAGTTATTTTTAGAGGTCGGTTAAGTGATTAACAGTGGTTGGCAAAGTCATTACAATTGTTGGGCAAAGTCATTTCTAGAGATCGGATAAGTGATTAACAGTGGTTGGCAAAGTCATTACAATTGTTAGGCAAAGTTATTTTTAGAGGTCGGATAAGTTATTAACAGTGGTTGGCAAAGTCATTACAATTGTTGGTCAAAGTTATTTTTAGAGGTCGGATAAATGATTAACAGTGGTTGGCAAAGTCATTTCAATTGTTGGGCAATGTCATTTTTAGAGGTCGGATAAGTGATTAACAGTGGTTGGCAAAGTCATTACAATTGTTAAGCAAAGTCATTTCTAGAGATCGGATAAGTGATTAACAGTGGTTGGCAAAGTCATTACAATTGTTGGGCAAAGTCTTTATTAGAGGTCGGATAAGTGATTAACAGTGGTTGGCAAAGTCATTACAATTGTTGGGCAAAGTCTTTATTAGAGGTCGGATAAGTGATTAACACTGGTTGGCAAAGTCATTACAATTGTTGGGCAAAGTCATTTTTATAGGTCAGATGAGTGAATAACAGTGGTTGGCAAAGTCATTACAATTGTTTGGCAAAGTCATTTCTAGAGATCGGATAAGTGATTAACAGTGGTTGGCAAAGTCATTACAATTGTTGGGCAAAGTCATTTCTAGAGATCGGATAAGTGATTAACAGTGATTGGCAAAGTCATTACAATTGTTGGGCAAAGTTATTTCTAGAGATCGGATAAGTGATTAACAGTGGTTGGCAAAGTCATTACAATTGTTGGGCAAAGTCATTTTTAGAGGTTGGATAAGTGATTAACAGTGGTTGGCAAAGTCATTACAATTGTTGGGCAAAGTCATTTCTAGAGATCGGATAAGTGATTAACAGTGGTTGGCAAAGTCATTACAATTGTTAGGCAAAGTTATTTTTAGAGGTCGGATAAGTTATTAACAGTGGTTGGCAAAGTCATTACAATTGTTGGTCAAAGTTATTTTTAGAGTTCGGATAAATGATTAACAGTGGTTGGCAAAGTCATTTCAATTGTTGGGCAATGTCATTTTTAGAGGTCGGATAAGTGATTAACAGTGGTTGGCAAAGTCATTACAATTGTTAAGCAAAGTCATTTCTAGAGATCGGATAAGTGATTAACAGTGGTTGGCAAAGTCATTACAATTGTTGGGCAAAGTCTTTATTAGAGGTCGGATAAGTGATTAACAGTGGTTGGCAAAGTCATTACAATTGTTGGGCAAAGTCTTTATTAGAGGTCGGATAAGTGATTAACAGTGGTTGGCAAAGTCATTACAATTGTTGGGCAAAGTCATTTTTATAGGTCAGATGAGTGAATAACAGTGGTTGGCAAAGTCATTACAATTGTTTGGCAAAGTCATTTCTAGAGATCGGATAAGTGATTAACAGTGGTTGGCAAAGTCATTACAATTGTTGGGCAAAGTCATTTCTAGAGATCGGATAAGTGATTAACAGTGATTGGCAAAGTCATTACAATTGTTGGGCAAAGTTATTTCTAGAGATCGGATAAGTGATTAACAGTGGTTGGCAAAGTCATTACAATTGTTGGGCAAAGTCATTTTTAGAGGTTGGATAAGTGATTAACAGTGGTTGGCAAAGTCATTACAAATTGTTGGTCAGAGTTATTTTTAGAGATCGGATAAGTTATTAACAGTGGTTGGCAAAGTCATTACAATTGTTGGTCAAAGTTATTTTTAGAGGTCGGATAAGTGATTAACAGTGGTTGGCAAAGTCATTACAATTGTTGGGCAAAGTCATTTTTAGAGGTCGGATAAGTGAATTACAGTGTTTGGCGAAGTCATTACAATTGTTGGGCAAAGTCATTTCTAGAGATCGGATAATTGATTAACAGTGGTTGGCAAAGTCATTACAATTGTTGGGCAAAGTCTTTTTTAGAGTTCGGATAAGTGATTAACAGTGGTTGGCAAAGTCATTACAATTGTTGGTCAAAGTTATTTTTAGAGGTCGGTTAAGTGATTAACAGTGGTTGGCAAAGTCATTACAATTGTTGGGCAAAGTAATTTCTAGAGATCGGATAAGTGATTAACAGTGGTTGGCAAAGTCATTACAATTGTTAGGCAAAGTCATTTCTAGAGATCGGATAAGTGATTAACAGTGATTGGCAAAGTCATAACAATTGTTGGTCAAAGTCATTTTTAGAGGAAGGATAAGTGATTAACAGTGGTTGGCAAAGTCATTACAATTGTTAAGCAAAGTCATTTCTAGAGATCGGATAAGTGATTAACAGTGGTTGGCCAAGTCATTACAATTGTTGGGCAAAGTCTTTATTAGAGGTTGGATAAGTGATTAACAGTGGTTGGCAAAGTCATTACAATTGTTGGGCAAAGTCTTTATTAGAGGGCGGATAAGTGATTAACAGTGGTTGGCAAAGTCATTACAATTGTTGGGCAAAGTCATTTTTATAGGTCAGATGAGTGAATAACAGTGGTTGGCAAAGTCATTACAATTGTTGGGCAAAGTCATTTTTAGAGGTCGGATAAGTGAATTACAGTGTTTGGCGAAGTCATTACAATTGTTGGGCAAAGTCATTTCTAGAGATCGGATAAGTGATTAACAGTGATTGGCAAAGTCATTACAATTGTTGGGCAAAGTCATTTCTAGAGATCGGATAAGTGATTAACAGTGGTTGGCAAAGTCATTACAATTGTTGGGCAAAGTCATTTTTAGAGGTTGGATAAGTGATTAACAGTGGTTGGCAAAGTCATTACAAATTGTTGGTCAAAGTTATTTTTAGAGATCGGATAAGTTATTAACAGTGGTTGGCAAAGTCATTACAATCGTTGGTCAAAGTTATTTCTAGAGATCGGATAAGTGATTAACAGTGGTTGGCAAAGTCATTACAATTGTTGGGCAAAGTCATTTTTAGAGGTTGGATAAGTGATTAACAGTGGTTGGCAAAGTCATTACAATTGTTGGGCAAAGTCTTTATTAGAGGGCGGATAAGTGATTAACAGTGGTTGGCAAAGTCATTACAATTGTTGGGCAAAGTCATTTTTATAGGTCAGATGAGGTGAATAACAGTGGTTGGCAAAGTCATTACAATTGTTGGGCAAAGTCATTTTTAGAGGTCGGATAAGTGAATTACAGTGTTTGGCGAAGTCATTACAATTGTTGGGCAAAGTCATTTCTAGAGATCGGATAAGTGATTAACAGTGATTGGCAAAGTCATTACAATTGTTGGGCAAAGTCATTTCTAGAGATCGGATAAGTGATTAACAGTGGTTGGCAAAGTCATTACAATTGTTGGGCAAAGTCATTTTTAGAGGTTGGATAAGTGATTAACAGTGGTTGGCAAAGTCATTACAAATTGTTGGTCAAAGTTATTTTTAGAGATCGGATAAGTTATTAACAGTGGTTGGCAAAGTCATTACAATCGTTGGTCAAAGTTATTTCTAGAGATCGGATAAGTGATTAACAGTGGTTGGCAAAGTCATTACAATTGTTGGGCAAAGTCATTTTTAGAGGTTGGATAAGTGATTAACAGTGGTTGGCAAAGTCATTACAAATTGCTGGTCAAAGTTATTTTTAGAGATCGGATAAGTTATTAACAGTGGTTGGCAAAGTCATTACAATTGTTGGTCAAAGTTATTTTTAGAGGTCGGATAAGTGATTAACAGTGGTTGGCAAAGTCATTACAATTGTTGGGCAAAGTCATTTTTAGAGGTCGGATAAGTGAATTACAGTGTTTGGCGAAGTCATTACAATTGTTGGGCAATGTCATTTCTAGAGATCGGATAATTGATTAACAGTGGTTGGCAAAGTCATTACAATTGTTGGGCAAAGTCTTTTTTAGAGTTCGGATAAGTGATTAACAGTGGTTGGCAAAGTCATTACAATTGTTGGTCAAAGTTATTTTTAGAGGTCGGTTAAGTGATTAACAGTGGTTGGCAAAGTCATTACAATTGTTGGGCAAAGTAATTTCTAGAGATCGGATAAGTGATTAACAGTTGTTGGCAAAGTCATTACAATTGTTAGGCAAAGTCATTTCTAGAGATCGGATAAGTGATTAACAGTGATTGGCAAAGTCATAACAATTGTTGGTCAAAGTCATTTTTAGAGGTCGGATAAGTGATTAACAGTGGTTGGCAAAGTCATTACAATGTTAAGCAAAGTCATTTCTAGAGATCGGATAAGTGATTAACAGTGGTTGGCAAAGTCATTACAATTGTTGGGCAAAGTCTTTATTAGAGGTTGGATAAGTGATTAACAGTGGTTGGCAAAGTCATTACAATTGTTGGTCAAAGTTATTTTTAGAGGTCGGTTAAGTGATTAACAGTGGTTGGCAAAGTCATTACAATTGTTGGGCAAAGTAATTTCTAGAGATCGGATAAGTGATTAACAGTTGTTGGCAAAGTCATTACAATTGTTAGGCAAAGTCATTTCTAGAGATCGGATAAGTGATTAACAGTGATTGGCAAAGTCATAACAATTGTTGGTCAAAGTCATTTTTAGAGGTCGGATAAGTGATTAACAGTGGTTGGCAAAGTCATTACAATTGTTAAGCAAAGTCATTTCTAGAGATCGGATAAGTGATTAACAGTGGTTGGCAAAGTCATTACAATTGTTGGGCAAAGTCTTTATTAGAGGTTGGATAAGTGATTAACAGTGGTTGGCAAAGTCATTACAATTGCTGGGCAAAGTCTTTATTAGAGGTCGGATAAGTGATTAACAGTGGTTGGCAAAGTCATTACAATTGTTGGGCAAAGTCATTTTTATAGGTCAGATGAGTGAATAACAGTGGTTGGTAAAGTCATTACAAATTGTTGGTCAAAGTTATTTTTAGAGATCGGATAAGTTATTAACAGGGGTTGGCAAAGTCATTACAATCGTTGGGCAAAGTCATTTTTAGAGGTCGGATAAGTGAATTACAGTGTTTGGCGAAGTCATTACAATTGTTGGGCAAAGTCATTTCTAGAGATCGGATAATTGATTAACAGTGGTTGGCAAAGTCATTACAATTGTTGGGCAAAGTCTTTTTTAGAGTTCGGATAAGTGATTAACAGTGGTTGGCAAAGTCATTACAATTGTTGGTCAAAGTCATTTTTAGAGGTCGGATAAGTGAATTACAGTGTTTGGCGAAGTCATTACAATTGTTGGGCAAAGTCATTTCTAGAGATCGGATAATTGATTAACAGTGGTTGGCAAAGTCATTACAATTGTTGGGCAAAGTCTTTTTTAGAGTTCGGATAAGTGATTAACAGTGGTTGGCAAAGTCATTACAATTGTTGGTCAAAGTTATTTTTAGAGGTCGGTTAAGTGATTAACAGTGGTTGGCAAAGTCATTACAATTGTTGGGCAAAGTCATTTCTAGAGATCGGATAAGTGATTAACAGTGGTTGGCAAAGTCATTACAATTGTTGGGCAAAGTCTTTATTAGAGGTCGGATAAGTGATTAACACTGGTTGGCAAAGTCATTACAATTGTTGGGCAAAGTCATTTTTATAGGTCAGATGAGTGAATAACAGTGGTTGGCAAAGTCATTACAATTGTTGGGCAAAGTCATTTCTAGAGATCGGATAAGTGATTAACAGTGGTTGGCAAAGTCATTACAATTGTTGGTCAAAGTTATTTTTAGAGGTCGGATAAGTGATTAATAGTGGTTGGCAAAGTCACTACAATTGTTGGGCAAAGTAATTTCTAGAGATCGGATAATAGTTAACAGTGGTTGGCAAAGTCATTACCATAGTAGGGCAAAGTCATTTCTAGAGATCGGATAATTGATTAAAAGTGATTGGCAAAGTCATAACAATTGTTGGGCAAAGAAATTTCTAGAGATCGGATGAGTGATTAACAGTGGTTGGCAAAGTCATTACAATTGTTGGGCAAAGTCTTTTTTAGAGTTCGGATAAGTGATTAACAGTGGTTGGCAAAGTCATTACAATTGTTGGGCAAAGTCATTTCTAGAGATCGGATAAGTGATTAACAGTGATTGGCAAAGTCATTACAATTGTTGGGCAAAGTCATTTCTAGAGATCGGATAAGTGATTAACAGTGGTTGGCAAAGTCATTACAATTGTTGGGCAAAGTCATTTTTAGAGGTTGGATAAGTGATTAACAGTGGTTGGCAAAGTCATTACAAATTGTTGGTCAAAGTTATTTTTAGAGATCGGATAAGTTATTAACAGGGGTTGGCAAAGTCATTACAATCGTTGGTCAAAGTTATTTTTAGAGGTCGGATAAGTGATTAACAGTGGTTGGCAAAGTCATTACAATTGTTGGGCAAAGTCATTTTTAGAGGTCGGATAAGTGAATTACAGTGTTTGGCGAAGTCATTACAATGTTGGGCAAAGTCATTTCTAGAGATCGGATTAATTGATTAACAGTGGTTGGCAAAGTCATTACAATTGTTGGGCAAAGTCTTTTTTTAGAGTTCGGATAAGTGATTAACAGTGGTTGGCAAAGTCATTACAATTGTTGGTCAAAGTTATTTTAAGAGGTCGGTTTAAGTGATTAACAGTGGTTGGCAAAGTCATTACAATTGTTGGGCAAAGTCATTTCTAGAGATCGGATAAGTGATTAACAGTGGTTGGCAAAGTCATTACAATTGTTGGGCAAAGTCTTTATTAGAGGTCGGATAAGTGATTAACACTGGTTGGCAAAGTCATTACAATTGTTGGGCAAAGTCATTTTTATAGGTCAGATGAGTGAATAACAGTGGTTAGCAAAGTCATTACAATTGTTGGGCAAAGTCATTTCTAGAGATCGGATAAGTGATTAACAGTGGTTGGCAAAGTCATTACAATTGTTGGTCAAAGTTATTTTTAGAGGTCGGATAAGTGATTAATAGTGGTTGGCAAAGTCATTACAATTGTTGGGCAAAGTCATTTTTATAGGTCAGATGAGTGAATAACAGTGGTTGGCAAAGTCATTACAATTGTTGGGCAAAGTCATTTCTAGAGATCGGATAAGTGATTAACAGTGGTTGGCAAAGTCATTACAATTGTTGGTCAAAGTTATTTTTAGAGGTCGGATAAGTGATTAATAGTGGTTGGCAAAGTCACTACAATTGTTGGGCAAAGTAATTTCTAGAGATCGGATAATAGTTAACAGTGGTTGGCAAAGTCATTACCATAGTAGGGCAAAGTCATTTCTAGAGATCGGATAATTGATTAAAAGTGATTGGCAAAGTCATAACAATTGTTGGGCAAAGAAATTTCTAGAGATCGGATAAGTGATTAACAGTGGTTGGCAAAGTCATTACAATTGTTGGGCAAAGTCTTTTTTAGAGTTCGGATAAGTGATTAACAGTGGTTGGCAAAGTCATTACAATTGTTGGGCAAAGTCATTTCTAGAGATCGGATAAGTGATTAACAGTGATTGGCAAAGTCATTACAATTGTTGGGCAAAGTCATTTCTAGAGATCGGATAAGTGATTAACAGTGGTTGGCAAAGTCATTACAATTGTTGGGCAAAGTCATTTTTAGAGGTTGGATAAGTGATTAACAGTGGTTGGCAAAGTCATTACAAATTGTTGGTCAAAGTTATTTTAGAGATCGGATAAGTTATTAACAGGGGTTGGCAAAGTCATTACAATCGTTGGTCAAAGTTATTTTTAGAGGTCGGATAAGTGATTAACAGTGGTTGGCAAAGTCATTACAATTGTTGGGCAAAGTCATTTTTAGAGGTCGGATAAGTGAATTACAGTGTTTGGCGAAGTCATTACAATTGTTGGGCAAAGTCATTTCTAGAGATCGGATAATTGATTAACAGTGGTTGGCAAAAGTCATTACAATTGTTGGGCAAAGTCTTTTTTAGAGTTCGGATAAGTGATTAACAGTGGTTGGCAAAGTCATTACAATTGTTGGTCAAAGTTATTTTAAGAGGTCGGTTAAGTGATTAACAGTGGTTGGCAAAGTCATTACAATTGTGGGCAAAGTCATTTCTAGAGATCGGATAAGTGATTAACAGTGGTTGGCAAAGTCATTACAAATTGTTGGGCAAAGTCTTTATTAGAGGTCGGATAAGTGATTAACACTGGTTGGCAAAGTCATTACAATTGTTGGGCAAAGTCAATTTTTATAGGTCAGATGAGTGAATAACAGTGGTTAGCAAAGTCATTACAATTGTTGGGGCAAAGTCCATTTCTAGAGATCGGAAAGTGATTAACAGTGGTTGGCAAAGTCATTACAATTGTTGGTCCAAAGTTATTTTTAGAGGTCGGATAAGTGATTAATAGTGGTTGGCAAAGTCACTACAATTGGTTGGGCAAAGTAATTTCTAGAGATCGGATAATAGTTAACAGTGGTTGGCAAAGTCATTACCATAGTAGGGCAAAGTCATTTCTAGAGATCGGATAATTGATTAACAGTGATTGGCAAGTCATAACAATTGTTGGGCAAAGAAACTTCTAGAGATCGGATAAGTGATTAACAGTGGTTGGCAAAGTCATTACAATTGTGTGCAAAGTCATTTTAGAGGTTTGGATAAGTGATTAACAGTGGTTGGCAAAGTCATTACAATTGTTGGTCAAGTTATTTTTAGATTCGGATAAGTTATTAACAGTGGTTGGCAAAGTCATTACAATTGTTGTGCAAAGTTATTTTTAGAGGTCGGATAAGTGATTAACAGTGGTTGGCAAAGTCATTACAATTGTTGGTCAAAGTTATTTTTAGAGGTCGGATAAGTGATTAATAGTGGTTGGCAAAGTCACTACAATTGTGGGCAAAGTAATTTCTAGAGATCGGATAATAGTTAACAGTGGTTGGCAAAGTCATAACCATAGTAGGGCAAAGTCATTTCTAGAGATCGGATAATTGATAACAGTGGGTTGGCAAGTCATTACAATTGTTGTCAAAGTCATTTTTAGAGGTAGGATAAGTGATTAACAGTGGTTGGCAAAGTCATTACAATTGTTGGTCAAAGTTATTTTTAGAGGTCGGATAAGTGATTAATAGTGGTTTGGCAAAGTCACTACAAAGTGTTGGGCAAAGTAATTTCTAGAGATCGGATAAGTGATTAACAGTGGTTGGCAAAGTCATTACCATAGTAGGGCAAAGTCATTTCTAAAGCTGATAATTGATTAACAGTGATTGGCAAAGTCATAACAATTGTTGGGCAAAGAACTTTCTAGAGAGCGGATAAGTGATTAACATGGTTGGCAAAGTCATTACAATTGTTGTGCAATGTCATTTTTAGAGGTTGGATAAGTGATTAACAGTGGTTGGCAAAGTCATTACAATTGTTGGTCAAAGTTATTTTAGAGGTCGGATAAGTTATTAACAGTGGTTGGCAAGGTCATTACAATTGTTGGTCAAAGTTATTTTTAGAGGTCGGATAAGTGATTAACAGTGGTTGGCAAAGTCATTTCAATTGTTGGGCAAAGTCATTTTTAGAGGTTGGATAAGTGATTAACAGTGGTTGGCAAAGTCATTACAATTGTTGGTCAAAGTTATTTTTAGATATCGGATAAGATATTAACAGTGGTTGGCAAAGTCATTACAATTGTTGGGCAAAGTCTTTATTAGAGGTCGGATAAGTGATTAACAGTGGTTGGCAAAGTCATTACAATTGTTGGGCAAAGTCTTATTAGAGGTCGGATAAGTGATTAACAGTGGTTGGCAAAGTCATTACAATTGTTGGGCAAAGTCATTTTTATAGGTCATATGAGTGAATAACAGTGGTTGGCAAAGTCATTACAATTGTTGGGCAAAGTCATTTCTAGAGATCGGATAAGTGATTTACAGTGGTTGGCAAAGTCATTACAATTGTTGGGCAAAGTCATTTCTAGAGATCGAATAAGTGATTAACAGTGATTGGCAAAGTCATTACAATTGTTAGGCAAAGTCATTTCTAGAGATCGGATAAGTGATTAACAGTGGTTGGCAAAGTCATTACAATTGTTGGGCAAAGTCATTTTTAGAGGTTGGATAAGTGATTAACAGTGGTTGGCAAAGTCATTACAATTGTTGGTCAAAGTTATTTTTAGAGGTCGGATAAGTGATTAATAGTGGTTGGCAAAGTCACTACAATTGTTGGGCAAAGTAATTTCTAGAGATCGGATAATAGTTAACAGTGGTTGGCAAAGTCATAACCATAGTAGGGCAAAGTCATTTCTAGAGATCGGATAATTGATTAACAGTGGTTGGCAAAGTCATTACAATTGTTGGTCAAAGTCATTTTTAGAGGTAGGATAAGTGATTAACAGTGGTTGGCAAAGTCATTACAATTGTTGGTCAAAGTTATTTTTAGAGGTCGGATAAGTGATTAATAGTGGTTGGCAAAGTCACTACAATTGTTGGGCAAAGTAATTTCTAGAGATCGGATAAGTGATTAACAGTGGTTGGCAAAGTCATTACCATAGTAGGGCAAAGTCATTTCTAAAGATCGGATAATTGATTAACAGTGATTGGCAAAGTCATACAATTGTTGGGCAAAGAAATTTCTAGAGATCGGATAAGTGATTAACAGTGGTTGGCAAGTCATTACATTGTTGTGCAATGTCATTTTTAGAGGTTGGATAAGTGATTAACAGTGGTTGGCAAAGTCATTACAATTGTTGGTCAAAGTTATTTTAGAGGTCGGATAAGTTATTAACAGTGGTTGGCAAAGTCATTACAATTGTTGGTCAAAGTTATTTTTAGGAGGTCGGATAAGTGATTAACAGTGGTTGGCAAAGTCATTTCAATTGTTGGGCAAAGTCATTTTTAGAGGTTGGATAAGTGATTAACAGTGGTTGGCAAAGTCATTACAATTGTTGGTCAAGTTATTTTTAGATATCGGATAAGATATTAACAGTGGTTGGCAAAGTCATTACAATTGTTGGGCAAAGTCTTTATTAGAGGTCGGATAAGTGATTAACAGTGGTTGGCAAAGTCATTACAATTGTTGGGCAAAGTCTTTATTAGAGGTCGGATAAGTGATTAACAGTGGTTGGCAAAGTCATACAATTGTTGGGCAAAGTCATTTTATAGGTCATATGAGTGAATAACAGTGGTTGGCAAAGTCATTACAATTGTTGGGCAAAGTCATTTCTAGAGATCGGAATAAGGATTTACAGTGGTTGGCAAAGTCATTTACAATTGTTGGGCAAAGTCATTTCTAGAGATCGAATAAGTGATTAACAGTGATTGGCAAAGTCATACAATTGTTAGGCAAAGTCATTTCTAGAGATCGGATAAGTGATTAACAGTGGTTGGCAAAGTCATTACAAATTGTTGGGCAAAGTCATTTTTAGAGGTTGGATAAGTGATTAACAGTGGTTGGCAAGTCATTTCAAATTGTTGGTCAAAGTTATTTTTAGAGATCGGATAAGTTATTAACAGTGGTTGGCAAAGTCATTACAATTGTTGTGGTCAAAGTTATTTTTAGAGGTCGGATAAGTGATTAACAGTGGTTGGCAAAGTCATACAATTGTTGGGCAAAGTCATTTTTAGAGGTTCGGATAAGTGAATTACAGTGTTTGGCGAAGTCATTACAATTGTTGGGCAAAGTCATTTCTAGAGATCGGATAATTGATTAACAGTGGTTGGCAAAGTCATTACAATTGTTGGGCAAAGTTATTTTTAGAGGTCGGTTAAGTGATTAACAGTGGTTGGCAAAGTCATTACAATTGTTGGGCAAAGTCATTTCTAGACGATCGGATAAGTGATTTACAGTGGTTGGCAAAGTCATTACAATTGTAAGGCAAAGTTATTTTTTAGAGGTCGGATAAGTTATTAACAGTGGTTGGCAAAGTCATTACAATTGTTGGTCAAAGTTATTTTTAGAGGTCGGATAAGTGATTAACAGTGGTTGGCAAAGTCATTTCAATTGTTGGGCAAAGTCATTTTTAGAGGTCGGATAAGTGATTAACAGTGGTTGGCAAAGTCATTACAATTGTTAAGCAAAGTCATTTCTAGAGATCGGATAAGTGATTTACAGTGGTTGGCAAAGTCATTACAATTGTAAGGCAAAGTTATTTTTAGAGGTCGGATAAGTTATTAACAGTGGTTGGCAAAGTCATTACAATTGTTGGTCAAAGTTATTTTAGAGGTCGGATAAGTGATTAACAGTGGTTGGCAAAGTCATTTCAATTGTTGGGCAAAGTCATTTTTAGAGGTCGGATAAGTGATTAACAGTGGTTGGCAAAGTCATTACAATTGTTAAGCAAAGTCATTTCTAGAGATCGGATAAGTGATTAACAGTGGTTGGCAAAGTCATTTCAATTGTTGGGCAAAGTCATTTTAAGAGGTCGGATAAGTGATTAACAGTGGTTGGCAAAGTCATTACAATTGTTGGGCAAAGTCATTTCTAGAGATCGGATAAGTGATTTACAGTGGTTGGCAAAGTCATTACAATTGTAAGGCAAAGTTATTTTTAGAGGTCGGATAAGTTATTAACAGTGGTTGGCAAAGTCATTACCAATTGTTGGTCAAAGTTATTTTTAGAGGTCGGATAAGTGATTAACAGTGGTGGCAAAGTCTTTCAATGTTGGGCAAAGTCATTTTTAGAGGGTCGGATAAGTGATTAACAGTGGTGGCAAAGTCATTACATTGTTAAGCACAGTCATTTTCTAGAGATCGGATAAGTGATAACAGTGGTTGGCAAAGTCATTACAATTGTTGGGCAAAGTCTTTATTAGAGGTCGGATAAGTGATTAACAGTGGTTGGCAAAGTCATTACAATTGTTGTGGCAAAGTCTTTATTAGAGGTCGGATAAGTGATTAACAGTGGTTGGCAAAGTCATTACAATTGTTGGGCAAAGTCATTTTTATAGGTCAGATTGAAGTGAATAACAGTGGTTGCAAAGTCATTACAATTGTTGGGCAAAGTCATTTCTAGAGATCGGATAAGTGATTAACAGTGGTTGGCAAAGTCATACAATTGTTGGGCAAAGTCATTTTTATAGGTCAGATGAGTGAATAACAGTGGTTGGCAAAGTCATTACAATTGTTTGGCTAAGTCATTTCTAGAGATCGGATAAGTGATTAACAGTGGTTGGCAAAGTCATTACAATTGTTGGTCAAAGTTATTTTTAGAGGTCGGTTAAGTGATTAACAGTGGTTGGCAAAGTCATTACAATTGTGGGCAAAATCATTTCTAGAGATCGGATAAGTGATTAACAGTGGTTGGCAAAGTCATTACAATTGTTAGGCAAAGTCATTTCTAGAGATCGGATAAGTGATTAACAGTGATTGGCAAAGTCATAACAATTGTTGGTCAAAGTCATTTTTATAGGTCAGATGAGTGAATAACAGTGGTTGGCAAAGTCATTACAATTGTTGGGCAAAGTCATTTCTAGAGATCGGATAAGTGATTAACAGTGGTTGGCAAAGTCATTACAATTGTTGGGCAAAGTCATTTCTAGAGATCGGATAAGTGATTAACAGTGATTGGCAAAGTCATTACAATTGTTGGTCAAAGTTATTTTTAGAGGTCGGATAAGTGATTAACAGTGGTTGGCAAAGTCATTTCAATTGTTGGGCAAAGTCATTTTTAGAGGTCGGATAAGTGATTAACAGTGGTTGGCAAAGTCATTACAATTGTTAAGCAAAGTCATTTCTAGAGATCGGATAAGTGATTAACAGTGGTTGGCAAAGTCATTACAATTGTTGGGCAAAGTCTTTATTAGAGGTCGGATAAGTGATTAACAGTGGTTGGCAAAGTCATTACAATTGTTGGGCAAAGTCTTTATTAGAGGTCGGATAAGTGATTAACAGTGGTTGGCAAAGTCATTACAATTGTTGGGCAAAGTCATTTTTATAGGTCAGATGAGTGAATAACAGTGGTTGGCAAAGTCATTACAATTGTTGGGCAAAGTCATTTCTAGAGTTTTTATGAGTGATTAACAGTGGTTGGCAAAGTCATTACAATTGTTGGGCAAAGTCATTTCTAGAGATCGGATAAGTGAATTACAGTGTTTGGCGAAGTCATTACAATTGTTAGGCAAAGTCATTTCTAGAGATCGGATAATTGATTAACAGTGGTTGGCAAAGTCATTACAATTGTTGGGCAAAGTCTTTTTAGAGTTCGGATAAGTGATTAACAGTGGTTGGCAAAGTCATTACAATTGTTGGTCATAGTTATTTTAGAGGTCGGTAAGTGATTAACAGTGGTTGGCAAAGTCATTACAATTGTTGGGCAAAGTCATTTCTTAGAGATCGGATAAGTGATTAACAGTGGTTGGCAAAGTCATTACAATTGTTGGTCAAAGTTATTTTTAGAGGTCGGATAAGTTATTAACAGTGGTTGCCAAAGTCATTACAATTGTTGGTCAAAGTTATTTTTAGAGGTCGGATAAGTGATTAACAGTGGTTGGCAAAGTCATTTCAATTGTTGGGCAAAGTCATTTTTAGAGGTCGGATAAGTGATTAACAGTGGTTGGCAAAGTCATTACAATTGTTGGGAAAAGTCATTTTTAGAGGTCGGATAAGTGAATTACAGTGGTTGGCAAAGTCATTACAATTGTTGGGCAAAGTCATTTCTAGAGGTCTGATAAATGATTAACAGTGGTTGGCAAAGTTATTACAATTGTTGGTCAAAGTTATTTTTAGAGGTCGGATAAGTGATTAACAGTGGTTGGCAAAGTCATTACAATTGTTGGGCAAAGTCATTTTTAGAGTTCGGATAAGTGATTAACAGTGGTTGGCAAAGTCATTACAATTGTTGGTCAAAGTCATTTTTAGAGATCGGATAAGTGATTAACAGTGATTGGAAAAGTCATTACAATTGTTAGGCAAAGTCATTTCTAGAGATCGTATAAGTGATTAACAGTGGTTGGCAAAGTCATTACAATTGTTGGGCAAAGTCATTTTTAGAGGTTGGATAAGTGATTAACAGTGGTTGGCAAAGTCATTACAAATTGTTGGTCAAAGTTATTTTTAGAGATCGGATAAGTTATTAACAGTGGTTGGCAAAGTCATTACAATTGTTGGTCAAAGTTATTTTTAGAGGTCGGATAAGTGATTAACAGTGGTTGGCAAAGTCATTACAATTGTTGGGGCAAAGTCATTTTTAGAGGTCGGATAAGTGAATTACAGTGTTTGGCGAAGTCATACAATTGTTGGGCAAAGTCATTTCTAGAGATCGGATAATTGATTAACAGTGGTTGCAAAGTCATTACAATTGTTGGGCAAAGTCTTTTTTAGAGTTCGGATAAGTGATTAACAGTGGTTGGCAAAGTCATTACAATTGTTGGTCAAAGTTATTTTTAGAGGTCGGTTAAGTGATTAACAGTGGTTGGCAAAGTCATTACAATTGTTGGGCAAAGTCATTTCTAGAGATCGGATAAGTGATTAACAGTGGTTGGCAAAGTCATTACAATTGTTAGGCAAAGTCATTTCTAGAGATCGGATAAGTGATTAACAGTGATTGGCAAAGTCATAACAATTGTTGGTCAAAGTCATTTTTAGAGGTTGGATAAGTGATTAACAGTGGTTGGCAAAGTCATTACAATTGTTGGGCAAAGTCATTTCTAGAGATCGGATAAGTGATTAACAGTGGTTGGCAAAGTCATTACAATTGTTGGGCAAAGTCATTTCTAGAGATCGGATAAGTGATTAACAGTGATTGGCAAAGTCATTTCAATTGTTGGTCAAAGTTATTTTTAGAGGTCGGATAAGTGATTAACAGTGGTTGGCAAAGTCATTTCAATTGTTGGGCAAAGTCATTTTTAGAGGTCGGATAAGTGATTAACAGTGGTTGGCAAAGTCATTACAATTGTTAAGCAAAGTCATTTCTAGAGATCGGATAAGTGATTAACAGTGGTTGGCAAAGTCATGACAATTGTTGGGCAAAGTCTTTATTAGAGGTCGGATAAGTGATTAACAGTGGTTGGCAAAGTCATTACAATTGTTTGCAAAGTCTTTATAGAGGTCGGATAAGTGATTAACAGTGGTTGGCAAAGTCATTACAATTGTTGGGCAAAGTCATTTTTATAGGTCAGATGAGTGAATAACAGTGGTTGCAAAGTCATTACAATTGTTGGGCAAGTCATTTCTAGAGATCGGATAAGTGATTACAGTGGTTGGCAAAGTCATTACAATTGTTGGGCAAAGTCATTTCTAGAGATCGGATAAGTGATTAACAGTGGTTGGCAAAGTCATTACAATTGTTAGGCAAAGTCATTTCTAGAGATCGGGATAAGTGATTAACAGTGGTTGGCAAAGTCATTACAATTGTTGGGCAAAGTCATTTTTAGAGGTTGGATAAGTGATTAACAGTGGTGTGCAAAGTCATTACAAATTGCTTGGTCAAAGTTATTTTTAGAGATCGGATAAGTTATTAACAGTGATTGGCAAAGTCATTACAATTGTTAGGCAAGTCATTTCTAGAGATCGCGATACGTGATTAACAGTGGTTGGCGAAAGTCATTACAATTGTTAAGCAAAGTCATTTCTAGAGATCGGATAAGTGATTCACAGTGGTTGGCAAAGTCATTACAATGTTGGGCAAAGTCTTTATTAGAGGTCGGATAAGTGATTAACAGTGGTTGGCAAAGTCATTACAATTGTTGGGCAAAGTCTTTATTAGAGGTCGGATAAGTGATTAACAGTGGTTGGCAAAGTCATTACAATTGTTAAGCAAAGTCATTTCTTGAGATCGATAAGTGATTCACAGTGGTTGGCCAAAGTCAGTACAATTGTTGGGCAAAGTCTTTATTAGAGGTCGGATAAGTGATTAACAGTGGTTGGCAAGTCATTACAATTGTTGGGCAAAGTCTTTATTAGAGGTCGGATAAGTGATTAACAGTGGTTGGCAAAGTCATTACAATTGTTTGGCATAGTCATTTTTTATAGGTCAGATGAGTGAATAAACAGTGGTTGGCAAAGTCATTACAATTGTTGGCAAAGTCATTTCTAGAGATCGGATAAGTGATAACAGTGGTTGGCAAGTCATTACAATTGTTGGGCAAAGTCATTTCTAGAGATCGGATAAGTGATTAACAGTGATTGGCAAAGTCATTACAATTGTTAGGCAAAGTCATTTCTAGAAATGATAAGTGATTAACAGTGGTTGGCAAAGTCATTACAATTGTTGGGCAAAGTCATTTTTAGAGGTTGGATAAGTGATTAACAGTGGTTGGCAAAGACATTACAATTGTTGGTCAAAGTATTTTAGAGATCGGATAAGTGATTAACAGTGGTTGGCAAAGTCATTACAATTGTTGGGCAAAGTCATTTTTAGAGGTCGGATAAGCGATTAACAGTGGTTGGCAAAGTCATTACAATTGTTAGCAAAGTCATTTCTATAGATCGGATAAGTGATTAACAGTGGTTGGCAAAGTCATGACAATTGTTGGGCAAAGTCTTTATTAGAGGTCGGATAAGTGATTAACAGTGGTTGGCAAAGTCATTACAATTGTTGGGCAAAGTCTTTATTAGAGGTCGGATAAGTGATTAACAGTGGTTGGCAAAGTCATTACAATTGTTGGGCAAAGTCATTTTATAGGTCGATGATGAATACAGTGGTTGGCAAAGTCATTACAATTGTTGGGCAAAGTCATTTCTGAGATCGGATAAGTGATTAACAGTGGTTGGCAAAGTCATTACAATTGTTGGCAAAGTCATTCTAGAGATCGGATAAGTGATTACAGTGGTTGGCAAAGTCATTACAATTTTTGGGCAAAGTCATTTCTAGAGATCGGATAAGTGATTAACAGTGATTGGCAAGGTCATTACAATTGTTGGGCAAAGTCATTTTTAGAGATCTGATAAGTGATTAACAGTGGTTGGCAAAGTCATTACAATTGTTGGGCAAAGTCATTTTTAGAGGTGGATAATGATTTACAGTGATTGGCAAAGTCATTACATTGTTGGGCAAAGTTATTTTTAGAGATCGGATAAGTTATTAACAGTGGTTTGGCAAAGTCATTACAATTGTTGGTCAAAGTATTTTTAGAGGTCGGATAAGTGATTAACAGTGGTTGGCAAAGTCATTACAATTGTTGGCAAAGTCATTTTAGAGGTCGGATAAGTGAATTACAGTGTTTGGCGAAGTCATTACAATTGTTGGGCAAAGTCATTTCTAGAGATCGGATAATTGATTAACAGTGGTTGGCAAAGTCATTTCAATTGTTGGGAAACGTCTTTTTTAGAGTTCGGATAAGTGATTAACAGTGGTTGGCAAAGTCATTACAATTGTTAGGCAAAGTCATTTCTGGAGATCGGATAAGTGATTAACAGTGATTGGCAAAGTCATTACAATTGTTGGGCAAAGAAATTTCTAGAGATCGGATAATTGATTAACAGTGGTTGGCAAAGTCATTACAATTGTTGGGCAAAGTCTTTTTTAGAGTTCGGATAAGTGATTAACAGTGGTTGGCAAAGTCATTACAATTGTTAGGCAAAGTCATTTCTGGAGATCGGATAAGTGATTAACAGTGATTGGCAAAGTCATAACAATTGTTGGGCAAAGAAATTTCTAGAGATCGGATAAATGATTAACAGTGGTTGGCAAAATCATTACAATTGTTGTGCAAAGTCATTTTTAGAGGTTGGATAAGTGATTAACAGTGGTTGGCAAAGTCATTACAATTATTGGTCAAAGTTATTTTTAGAGGTCGGATAAGTTAGTAACAGTGGTTGGCAAAGTCATTACAATTGTTGGTCAAAGTCATTTTTAGAGTTCGGATAAGTGATTAACATTGGTTGGCAAAGTCATTACAATTGTTGGGAAAAGTCATTTTTAGAGGTCGGATAAGTGAATTACAGTGGTTGGCAAAGTCATTACAATTGTTGGGCAAAGTCATTTCTAGAGGTCGGATAAATGATTAACAGTGGTTGGCAAAGTTATTACAATTGTTGGTCAAAGTTATTTTAGAGGTCGGATAAGTGATTAACAGTGGTTGGCAAAGTCATTACAATTGTTGGGCAAAGTCATTTTTAGAGTTCGGATAAGTGATTAACAGTGGTTGGCAAAGTCATTACAATTGTTGGTCAAAGTTATTTTTAGAGGTCGGTTAAGTGATTAACAGTGGTTGGCAAAGTCATTACAATTGTTGGGCAAAGTATTTCTAGAGATCGGATAGTGATTAACAGTGGATGGCAAAAGTCATTACAATTGTTGGGCAAAGTCATTTTTAGAGTTCGGATAAGTGATTAACAGTGGTTGGCAAAGTCATTACAATTGTTGGTCAAAGTTATTTTAGAGGTCGGTTAAGTGATTAACAGTGGTTGGCAAAGTTATTACAATTGTTGGGCAAAGTCATTTCTAGATCGGATAAGTGATTAACATGGTTGGCAAAGTCATTACAATTGTTAGGCAAAGTCATTTCTAGAGATCGGATAAGTGATTAACAGTGATTGGCAAAGTCATAACAATTGTTGGTCAAAGTTATTTTTAGAGATCGGATAAGTTATTAACAGTGGTTGGCAAAGTCATTACAATTGTTGGTCAAAGTTATTTCTAGAGGTCGGATAAGTGATTAACAGTGGTTGGCAAAGTCATTACAATTGTTGGTCAAGTTATTTTTAGAGGTCGGTTAAGTGATTACAGTGGTTGGCAAAGTCATTACAATTGTTGGGCAAAGTCATTTCTAGAGATCGGATAAGTGATTAACAGTGGATGGCAAAGTCATTACAATTGTTGGGCAAAGTCATTTTTAGAGTTCGGATAAGTGATTAACAGTGGTTGGCAAGTCATTACAATTGTTGGTCAAAGTTATTTTTAGAGGTCGGTTAAGTGATTAACAGTTTTGGCAAGTTATTACAATTGTTGGGCAAGTCATTTCTAGAGATCGATAAGTGATTAACAGTGGTTGGCAAAGTCATTACAATTGTTAGGCAAAGTCATTTCTAGAGATCGGATAAGTGATTAACAGTGATTGGCAAAGTCATAACAATTGTTGGTCAAAGTTATTTTTAGAGATCGGATAAGTTATTAACAGTGGCTGGCAAAGTCATTACAATTGTTGGTCAAAGTTATTTCAAGAGGTCGGATAAGTGATTACATGGTTGGCAAAGTCATTACAATTGTTGGTCAAAGTTTTTTAGAGGTCGGTAAGTGATTACAGTGGTTGGCAAAGTCATTACAATTGTTGGTCAAGTCATTTTTAGAGGTCGGATAAGTGATTAACAGTGGTTGGCAAAGTCATTACAATTGTTGTGCAAAGTCATTTTTAGAGTTGGATAAGTGATTAACAGTGGTTGGCAAAGTTATTACAATTTTTGGTCAAAGTTATTTTTAGAGGTCGGATAAGTTATTAACAGTGGTTGGCAAAGTCATTTCAATTGTTGGGCAAAGTCATTTTTAGAGGCCGGATAAGTGATTAACAGTGGTTAGAAAAGTCATTATAATTGTTAAGCAAAGTCATTTTTAGAGATCGGATAAGTGATTAACAGTGGATGGCAAAGTCATTACAATTGTTGGGCAAAGTCATTTTTAGAGTTCGGATAAGTGATTAACAGTGGTTGGCAAAGTCTTACATTGTTGGCAAAGTCATTTTTAGAGTCGGATAAGTGATTACAGTGGTTGGCAAAGTCATTACAATTGTTGTGCAAAGTCATTTCTAGAGATCGGATAAGTGATTACAGTTTTGGCAAAGTCATTACAATTGTTGGGCAAAGTCATTTTTAGAGTTCGGATAAGTGATTAATAGTGTTGGCAAAGTCTTGTAATTGTTGGCAAAGTCATTTCTAGAGATCGGATAAGTGATTAACAGTGGTTGGCAAAGTCATTACAATTGTTGGCAAGTATTTCTGGAGATCGGATGTGATTAACAGTGGTTGGCAAAGTCATTACAATTGTTGGGCAAAGTCATTTTTAGAGATCGGATAAGTGATTACATGTTTGGCAAAGTCATTACAATTGTTGGGCAAAGTCATTTCTAGAGATCGGATAAGTGATTAACAGTGGTTGGCAAAGTCATTGTAATTGTTAGGCAAAGTCATTTCTAGAGATCGGATAAGTGATTAAGTGGTTGGCAAGTCATTACAATTGTTGGGCAAAGTCATTTTTAGAGGTTGGATAAGTGATTAACAGTGGTTGGCAAAGTCATTACAATTGTTGGTCAAAGTTATTTTTAGAGATCGGATAAGTTATTTAACAGTGGTTGGCAAAGTCATTACAATTGTTGGTCAAAGTTTTTTAGAGTCGGATAGTGATTAACAGTGGTTGGCAAAGTCATTACAATTGTTGGCAAGCCATTTCTAGAGGTCGGATAAGTGATTAACAGTGGTTGGCAAAGTCATTACAATTGTTGGTCAAAGTTATTTTTAGAGGTCGTAAGTGATTAACAGTGGCTGGCAAAGTCATTACAATTGTTGGGCAAAGTCATTTTTAGAGTTCGGATGAGTGATTAATAGTGGTTGGCAAAGTCATTACAATTGTTAGGCAAAGTCATTTCTAGAGATCGGATAAGTGATTAACAGTGAATGGCAAAGTCATTTCAATTGTTGGGCAAAGTATTTCTAGAGATCGGATAAGTGATTAACAGTGGTTGGCAAAGTCATTACAATTGTTGGGCAAGTAATTTTTTAGAGGTTGGATAAGTGATTAACAGTGGTTGGCAAAGTCATTACAATTGTTGGTCAAAGTTATTTTTAGAGATCGGTAAGTTATTAACAGTGGTTGGCAAAGTCATTACAATTGTTGGTCAAAGTTATTTCTAGAGATCGGATAGTGATTAACAGTGGTTGGCAAAGTCATTCAATTGTTGGGCAAAGTCATTTTTTAGAGGTTGGATAAGTGATTAACAGTGTTGGCAAAGTCATTACAATTGTTGGTCAAAGTTATTTTTAGAGATCGGATAAGTTATTAACAGTGGTTGGCAAAGTCATTACTATTGTTGGTCAAAGTTATTTTTAGAGGTCGGATAAGTGATTAACAGTGTTGGCAAAGTCATTACAATTGTTGGCAAGTCATTTCTAGAGGTCGGATAAGTGATTAACAGTGTTGGCAAAGTCATTACAATTGCTGGGCAAAGTTATTTCTAGAGATCGGATAAGTGATTAACAGTGGTTGGCAAAGTCATTACAATTGTTGGGCAAAGTCATTTTTAGAGTTCGGATGAGTGATTAATAGTGGTTGGCAAAGTCATTACAATTGTTGGGCAAGTCATTTCTAGAGATCGGTTAAGTGATTAACAGTGGTTGGCAAAGTCATTACAATTGTTGGGCAAGTATTTCTGGAGATCGGATAAGTGATTAACAGTGGTTGGGAAAGTCATTCCAATTGTTGGCAAAGTCATTTTAGAGATCGGATAAGTGATTAACAGTGGTTGGCAAAGTCATTACAATTGTTGGGCAAAGTCATTTTTAGAGTTCGGATAAGTGATTACAGTGGTTGGCAAGTCATTACAATTGTTGGTCAAAGTTATTTTTGAGGTCGGTAAGTGATTAACAGTGGTTGGCAAAGTTATTACAATTGTTGGGCAAAGTCATTTCTAGAGATCGGATAAGTGATTAACAGTGGTTGGCAAAGTCATTACAATTGTTAGGCAAAGTCATTTCTAGAGATCGGATAAGTGATTAACAGTGATTGGCAAAGTCATAACAATTGTTGGTCAAAGTTATTTTTAGAGATCGGATAAGTTATTAACAGTGGCTGGCAAAGTCATTACAATTGTTGGGCAAAGCCATTTCTAGAGGTCGGATAAGTGATTAACAGTGTTGGCAAAGTCATTACAATTGTTGTCAAAGTTATTTTTAGAGGTCGGTTAAGTGATTAACAGTGGCTGGCAAAGTCATTACAATTGTTGGCAAGTCATTTTTAGAGTTCGGATGAGTGATTAATAGTGGTTGGCAAAGTCATTACATTGTTGGCAAAGTCATTTCTAGAGATCGATAAGTGATTAACAGTGATTGGCAAAGTCATTACAATTGTTGGGCAAAGTAATTTCTAGAGATCGGATAAGTGATTAACATTGGTTGGCAAAGTCATTACAATTGTTGGGCAAAGTATTTTTAGAGTTGGATAAGTGATTAACAGTGGTTGGCAAAGTCATTACAATTGTTGGTCAAGTTATTTTAGAGATCGATAAGTTATTAACAGTGGTTGGCAAAGTCATTACAATTGTTGGTCAAAGTTTTCTAGAGATCGGATAAGTGATTAACAGTGGTTGGCAAAGTCATTACAATTGTTGGCAAAGTCATTTTTAGAGGTTGGATAAGTGATTAACATGGTTGGCAAGTCATTACAATTGTTGGTCAAAGTTATTTTAGAGATCGGATAAGTGATTAACAGTGGTTGGCAAAGTCATTACAATTGTTGGTCAAAGTTATTTTTAGAGGTCGGATAAGTGATTAATAGTGGTTGGCAAAGTCGTTGTAATTGTTAGGCAAAGTCATTTCTAGAGATCGGATAAGTGATTAACAGTGGTTGGCAAAGTCATTACAATTGTGGGGCAAAGTCATTTTTAGAGGTTGGATAAGTGATTAAAAGTGGTTGGCAAAGTCATTACAATTGTTGGGCAAAGTCATTTCTAGAGATCGGATAAGTGATTAACAGTGGTTGGCAAAGTCATTACAATTGTTGGTCAAAGTTATTTTTAGAGATCGGATAAGTTATTTAACAGTGGTTGGCAAAGTCATTACAATTGTTGGTCAAAGTTATTTTTAGAGGTCGGATAAGTGATTAACAGTGGTTGGCAAAGTCATTACAATTGTTGGGCAAAGTCATTTCTAGAGGTCGGATAAGTGATTAACACTGGTTGGCAAAGTCATTACAATTGTTGGTCAAAGTTATTTTTAGAGGTCGGTTAAGTGATTAACAGTGGCTGGCAAAGTCATTACAATTGTTGGGCAAAGTCATTTTTAGAGTTCGGATGAGTGATTAATAGTGGTTGGCAAAGTCATTACAATTGTTGGGCAAAGTCATTTCTAGAGATCGGTTAAGTGATTAACAGTGGCTGGCAAAGTCATTACAATTGTTGGGCAGAGTAATTTCTGGAGATCGGATAAGTGATTAACAGTGGTTGGCAAAGTCATTACAATTGTTGGGCAAAGTCATTTTTAGAGATCGGATAAGTGATTAACAGTGGTTGGCAAGTCATTACAATTGTTGGCAAAGTCATTTCTAGAGATCGGATAAGTGATTAACAGTGGTTGGCAAAGTCATGTATTGTTAGGCAAAGTCATTTCTAGAGATCGGTAAGTGATTAACAGTGGTTGGCAAAGTCATTACAATGTTGGGCAAAGTCATTTTTAGAGGTTGGATAGTGATTAACAGTGGTTGGCAAAGTCATTACAATTGTTGGTCAAAGTTATTTTTAGAGATCGGATAAGTATTAACAGTGGTTGGCAAAGTCATTACAATTGTTGGTCAAAGTTTTTTTTAGAGGTCGGATAAGTGATTAACAGTGGTTGGCAAAGTCATTACAATTGTTGGGCAAAGCCATTTCTAGAGGTCGGATAAGTGTTAACAGTGTTGGGCAAAGTCATTACAATTGTTGGTCAAAGTTATTTTAGAGGTCGGTTAAGTGATTAACAGTGCTGGCAAAGTCATTACAATTGTTGGCAAAGTCATTTTTAGAGTTCGGATGATGATTAATGTGGTTGGCAAAGTCATTACAATTGTTAGGCAAAGTCATTCTAGAGATCGGATAAGATTAACAGTGATTGGCAAAGTCATTACATTGTTGGGCAAAGTATTTCTAGAGATCGGATAAGTGATTAACAGTGGTTGGCAAAGTCATTACAATTGTTGGGCAAAGTATTTTTAGAGGTTGGATAAGTGATTAACAGTGGTTGGCAAAGTCATTACAATTGTTGGTCAAAGTTATTTTTAGAGATCGGATAAGTTATTAACAGTGGTTGGCAAAGTCATTACAATTGTTGGTCAAGTTTTTCTAGAGATCGGTAAGTGATTAACAGTGGTTGGCAAAGTCATTACAATTGTTGGGCAAAGTCATTTTTAGAGGTTGGATAAGTGATTACAGTGGTTGGCAAAGTCATTACAATTGGTTGGTCAAGTTTTTTAGAGATCGGATAAGTTATTTAACAGTGGTTGGCAAAGTCATTACAATTGTTGGTCAAAGTTATTTTGAGGTCGGATAAGTGATTAACAGTGGTTGGCAAAGTCATTACAATTGTTGGGCAAAGTCATTTCTAGAGGTCGGATAAGTGATTAACAGTGGTTGGCAAAGTCATTACAATTGTTGGGCAAAGTTATTTCTAGAGATCGGATAAGTGATTAACAGTGGTTGGCAAAGTCATTACAATTGTTGGGCAAAGTCATTTTTAGAGTTCGGATGAGTGATTAACAGTGGTTGGCAAAGTCATTACAATTGTTGGGCAAGTCATTTCTAGAGTCGGTTAAGTGATTAACAGTGGTTGGCAAAGTCATTACAATTGTTGGCAAGTATTTCTGGAGATCGGATAAGTGATTAACAGTGGTTGGCAAAGTCATTCAATTGTTGGGCAAAGTCATTTTTAGAGATCGGATAAGTGATTAACAGTGGTTGGCAAAGTCATTACAATTGTTGGGCAAAGTCATTTCTAGAGATCGGATAAGTGATTAACAGTGGTTGGCAAGTCATTACAATTGTTGGCAAAGTCATTTTTAGAGGTTGGATAAGTGATTAACAGTGGTTGGCAAAGTCATTCAATTGTTGGCAAAGTTATTTTTTGAGGTCGGATAAGTGATTAACAGTGGTTGGCAAAGTCATTACAATTGTTGGCAAAGTCATTTCTAGAGATCGGATAAGTGATTAACAGTGTTGGCAAAGTCATTACAATTGTTGGGCAAAGTCATTTTTAGAGGCGGATAAGTGATTAAGTGGTTGGCAAAGTCATTACAATTGTTGGGCAAAGTTATTTTTAGATAGGTCGATAAGTGAATTACAGTGGTTGGCAAAGTCATTACAATTGTTGGGCAAAGTTTTCTAGAGATCGGATAAGTGATTAACAGTGGTTGGCAAAGTCATTACAATTGTTGGGCAAAGTCATTTTTAGAGTTCGGATAAGTGATCAGTGGTTGGCAAAGTCATTTGTATTGTTGGGCAAAGTCATTTCTAGAGATCGGATAAGTGATTACAGTGGTTGGCAAAGTCATTACAATTGTTGGCAAAGTCATTTCTAGAGATCGGATAAGTGATTAACAGTGGTTGGCAAAGTCATTACAATTGTTGGCAAAGTCATTTTTAGAGGTCGGATAAGTGATTAACAGTGGTTGGCAAAGTCATTACAATTGTTGGTCAAAGTTATTTTAGAGATCGGATAAGTGATTAACAGTGGTTGGCAAAGTCATTACAATTGTTGGGCAAAGTCATTTTAGAGGTCGGATAATGATTAACAGTGGTTGGCAAAGTCATTACAATTGTTGGGCAAAGTTTTTTTAGAGGTCGGATAAGTGATTAACAGTGTTGGCAAAGTCATTACAATTGTTGGTCAAAGTTATTTTAGAGTCGGATAAGTGATTAACAGTGGTTGGCAAAGTCATTACAATTGTTGGGCAAAGTTATTTTTGAGGTCGGATAAGTGATTAACAGTGGTTGGCAAAGTCATTACAATTGTTGGGCAAAGTTATTTTTAGAGTCGGATAAGTGATTAACAGTGGTTGGCAAAGTCATTACAATTGTTGGGCAAAGTCATTTTTAGAGTCGGATAAGTGATTAACAGTGGTTGGCAAAGTCATTACAATTGTTGGGCAAAGTTTTTTAGAGGTCGGATAAGTGATTAACAGTGGTTGGCAAAGTCATTACAATTGTTGGGCAAAGTCATTTCTAGAGATCGGATAAGTGATTAACAGTGGTTGGCAAAGTCATTACAATTGTTGGGCAAAGTCATTTAGAGGTTGGATAAGTGATTAACAGTGGTTGGCAAAGTCATTACAATTGTTGGGCAAAGTCATTTTTAAGTTCGGATAAGTGTTTAACAGTGTTTGGCAAAGTCATTGCAATTGTGGGCAAAGTCATTTTAGAGGTCGGATAATGATTAACAGTGGTTGGCAAAGTCATTACAATTGTTGGTCAAAGTTATTTTAGAGGTCGGATAAGTGATTAACAGTGGTTGGCAAAGTCATTACAATTGTTGGTCAAAGTTATTTTTAGAGTCGGATAAGTGATTAACAGTGGTTGGCAAAGTCTTACAATTGTTGGGCAAAGTCATTTTAGAGATCGGATAAGTGATTAACAGTGGTTGGCAAAGTCATTACAATTGTTGGCAAAGTCATTTTTAGAGTCGGATAAGTGATTAACAGTGGTTGGCAAAGTCATTACAATTGTTGGTCAAGTCTTTTTAGAGGTCGGATAAGTGATTAACAGTGGTTGGCAAAGTCATTACAATTGTTGGCAAAGTCATTTCTAGAGATCGGATAGTGATTAACAGTGGTTGGCAAAGTCATTACAATTGTTGGGCAAAGTCATTTTTAGAGGTTGGATAAGTGATTAACAGTGGTTGGCAAAGTCATTACAATTGTTGGGCAAAGTCATTTTTAAAGTTCGGATAAGTGTTAACAGTATTGGCAAAGTCATTAATTGTTGGGCAAAGTCATTTCTAGAGGTCGGATAAGTGATTAATGGTTGGCAAAGTCATTACACTTGTTGGTCAAGTTATTTTAGAGGTCGGATAAGTGATTAACAGTGGTTGGCAAAGTCATTACAATTGTTGGTCAAAGTTATTTTTAGAGGTCGGATAAGTGATTAACAGTGGTTGGCAAAGTCATTACAATTGTTGGGCAAAGTCATTATTAGAGATCGGATAAGTGATTAACAGTGGTTGGCAAAGTCATTACAATTGTTGGTCAAAGTCATTTTTAGAGTCGGATAAGTGATTAACAGTGGTTGGCAAAGTCATTACAATTGTTGGTCAAAGTCATTTTTAGAGTCGGATTAAGTGATTAACAGTGGTTGGCAAAGTCATTACAATTGTTGGGCAAAGTCATTTTAGAGGTCGGATAAGTGATTAACAGTGGTTGGCAAAGTCATTACAATTGTTGGGCAAAGTCATTTTTAGAGGTCGGATAAGTGATTAACAGTGGTTGGCAAAGTCATTACAATTGTTGGGCAAAGTCATTTTTAGAGTTCGGATAAGTGATTAACAGTGGTTGGCAAAGTCATTACAATTGTTGGGCAAAGTCATTTCTAGAGGTCGGATAAGTGATTAACAGTGGTTGGCAAAGTCATTACAATGTTGGCAAAGTCATTTTAGAGGTCGGTAAGTGATTACAGTGGTTGGCAAAGTCATTACAATTGTTGGTCAAAGTTATTTTTAGAGGTCGGATAAGTGATTAACAGTGGTTGGCAAGTCATTACAATTGTTGGCAAAGTCATTTTAGAGGTCGGATAAGTGATTAACAGTGGTTGGCAAAGTCATTACAATTGTTGGTCAAAGTTATTTTTAGAGATCGGATAAGTGATTAACAGTGTTGGCAAAGTCATTACAATTGTTGGTCAAAGTCATTTTAGAGGTCGTAAGTGATTAACAGTGGTTGGCAAAGTCATTACAATTGTTGGTCAAAGTCATTTTTAGAGGTCGGATAAGTGATTAACAGTGGTTGGCAAAGTCATTACAATTGTTGGGCAAAGTCATTTTTAGAGATCGGATAAGTGATTAACAGTGGTGGCAAAGTCATTACAATTGTTGGGCAAAGTCATTTTAGAGTCGATAAGTGATTACAGTGGTTGGCAAAGTCATTACAATTGTTGGCAAAGTCATTTTAGAGTCGGTAAGTGATTAACAGTGGTTGGCAAAGTATTACAATTGTTGGTCAAAGTCATTTTAGAGTCGGATAAGTGATTAACAGTGGTTGGCAAAGTCATTACAATTGTTGGGCAAAGTCATTTCTAGAGGTCGGTAAGTGATTAACAGTGGTTGGCAAAGTCATTACAATTGTTGGTCAAAGTCATTTTGAGGTCGGTAAGTGATTAACAGTGGTTGGCAAAGTCATTACAATTGTTGGTCAAGTATTTTAGAGGTCGGATAAGTGATTAACAGTGGTTGGCAAAGTCATTACAATTGTTGGTCAAAGTTATTTTTAGAGTCGGATAAGTGATTAACAGTGGTTGGCAAAGTCATTACAATTGTTGGGCAAAGTTATTTTTAGAGGTCGGATAAGTGATTAACAGTGGTTGGCAAAGTCATTACAATTGTTGGGCAAAGTCATTTTAGAGATCGGATAAGTGATTAACAGTGGTTGGCAAAGTCATTACAATTGTTGGGCAAAGTCATTTTTAGAGGTCGGATAAGTGATTACAGTGGTTGGCAAAGTCATTACAATTGTTGGGCAAAGTCATTTCTAGAGTCGATAAGTGATTAACAGTGGTTGGCAAAGTCATTACAATTGTTGGCAAAGTCATTTTTAGAGGTCGGATAGTGATTAACATGGTTGGCAAAGTCATTACAATTGTTGGGCAAAGTCATTTCTAGAGATCAATGATTAACGTGGTTGGCAAAGTCATTACAATTGTTGGGCAAAGTCATTTTTGAGATGATAAGTGATTAACAGTGGTTGGCAAAGTCATTACAATTGTTGGTCAAAGTATTTTTAGAGTCGGTAAGTGATTAACAGTGGTTGGCAAAGTCATTACAATTGTTGGGCAAAGTCATTTTTAGAGTCGGATAAGTGATTAACAGTGGTTGGCAAAGTCATTACAATTGTTGGGCAAAGTCATTTTAGAGTCGGATAAGTGATTAACAGTGGTTGGCAAAGTCATTACAATTGTTGGGCAAAGTTATTTTGAGATCGGATAATTAACATTGGTTGGCAAGTCATTACAATTGTTGGCAAAGTCATTTTAGAGGTCATAAGTGATTAACAGTGGTGGCAAAGTCATTACAATTGTTGGGCAAAGTCTTTCTAGATCGGATCGATGATTAACAGTGGTTGGCAAAGTCATTACAATTGTTGGGCAAAGTATTTTAGAGGTCGGATAAGTGATTAACAGTGGTGGCAAAGTCATTACAATTGTTGGGCAAAGTTTTTAGAGATCGGATAAGTGATTAACAGTGGTTGGCAAGTCATTACAATTGTTGGGCAAAGTCATTTTAGTTTTATGTAAGTGATCAGTTGTTGGCAAAGTCATTACAATTGTTGGGCAAAGTCATTTTTAGAGATCGTAAGTGATTAACAGTGGTTGGCAAAGTCTTACAATTGTTGGGCAAGTCATTTTAGAGGTCGGATAAGTGATTACAGTGGTTGGCAAAGTCATTACAATTGTTGGGCAAAGTCATTTCTAGAGATCGATAAGTGATTAACAGTGGTTGGCAAAGTCATTACAATTGTTGGGCAAAGTCATTTTTAGATCGGATAAGTGATTAAGTGGTTGCAAAGTCATTAATTGTTGGCAAAGTCATTTTAGAGATCGGATAAGTTATTAACAGTGTTGGCAAAGTCATTACAATTGTTGGGCAAAGTCATTTTAGAGATCGGATAAGTGATTAACAGTGGTTGGCAAAGTCATTACAATTGTTGGGCAAAGTCATTTTAGAGTCGGATAAGTGATTAACAGTGGTTGGCAAAGTCATTACAATTGTTGGGCAAAGTCATTTTTAGAGGTCGTAAGTGATTAACAGTGGTTGGCAAAGTCATTACAATTGTTGGCAAGTCATTTTAGAGGCGGATAAGTGATTAACAGTGGTTGGCAAAGTCATTACAATTGTTGGGCAAAGTCTTTTAGAGATCGGATAAGTGATTAACAGTGGTTGGCAAAGTCATTACAATTGTTGGGCAAAGTCATTTTTAGAGGTCGGATAAGTGATTACAGTGGTTGGCAAAGTCATTACAATTGTTGGGCAAAGTCATTTTAGAGTCGGATAAGTGATTAACAGTGGTTGGCAAAGTCATTACAATTGTTGGGCAAAGTCATTTTTAGAGTCGGATAAGTGATTACAGTGGTTGGCAAAGTCATTACAATTGTTGGGCAAAGTCATTTTAGATCGGATAAGTGATTAACAGTGGTTGGCAAAGTCATTACAATTGTTGGGCAAAGTCATTTAGAGATCGGATAAGTGATTAACAGTGTTGGCAAAGTCATTACAATTGTTGGGCAAAGTCATTTTTGAGTCGGATAAGTGATAACAGTGGTTGGCAAAGTCATTACAATTGTTGGGCAAAGTCATTTTTAGAGGTCGGATAAGTGATTAACAGTGGTTGGCAAAGTCATTACAATTGTTGGGCAAAGTCATTTTAGAGTCGGATAAGTGATTAACAGTGGTTGGCAAAGTCATTACAATTGTTGGTCAAAGTCATTTTTAGAGGTCGGATAAGTGATTAACAGTGGTTGGCAAAGTCATTACAATTGTTGGTCAAAGTCATTTTTAGAGTCGATAAGTGATTAACAGTGGTTGGCAAAGTCATTACAATTGTTGGGCAAAGTATTTCTAGAGATCGGATAAGTGATTAACAGTGGTTGGCAAAGTCATTACAATTGTTGGGCAAAGTCATTTTAGAGTCGGATAAGTGATTAACAGTGGTTGGCAAAGTCATTACAATTGTTGGGCAAAGTCATTTTTAGAGTCGGATAAGTGATTAACAGTGGTTGGCAAAGTCATTACAATTGTTGGGCAAAGTCATTTTAGAGATCGGATAAGTGATTAACAGTGGTTGGCAAAGTCATTACAATTGTTGGGCAAAGTCATTTTTAGAGTCGGATAAGTGATTAACAGTGGTTGGCAAAGTCATTACAATTGTTGGCAAAGTCATTTTTAGATCGGATAAGTGATTAACAGTGTTGGCAAAGTCATTACAATTGTTGGGCAAAGTCATTTCTAGAGATCGGATAAGTGATTAACAGTGGTTGGCAAAGTCATTACAATTGTTGGCAAAGTCATTTTAGAGATCGGATAAGTGATTAACAGTGGTTGGCAAAGTCATTACAATTGTTGGCAAAGTCATTTTAGAGTCGGATAAGTGATTAACAGTGGTTGGCAAGTCATTACAATTGTTGGGCAAAGTCATTTTAGAGTCGGATAAGTGATTAACAGTGGTTGGCAAAGTCATTACAATTGTTGGGCAAAGTCATTTTTAGAGTCGGATAAGTGATTAACAGTGGTTGGCAAAGTCATTACAATTGTTGGGCAAAGTCATTTTAGAGTCGGATAAGTGATTAACAGTGGTTGGCAAAGTCATTACAATTGTTGGCAAGTCATTTCTAGAGATCGGATAGTGATTAACATGGTTGGCAAAGTCATTACAATTGTTGGGCAAAGTCATTTTAGATCGGATAAGTGATTAACAGTGGTTGGCAAAGTCATTACAATTGTTGGGCAAAGTCATTTTAGAGTCGGATAAGTGATTAACAGTGGTTGGCAAAGTCATTACAATTGTTGGGCAAAGTCATTTTAGAGATCGGATATGATTAACAGTGGTTGGCAAAGTCATTACAATTGTTGGGCAAAGTTTTTTTAGAGATCGGATAATTATTACAGTGGTTGGCAAAGTCATTACAATTGTTGGGCAAAGTCATTTTAGAGTCGGATAAGTGATTAACAGTGGTTGGCAAAGTCATTACAATTGTTGGGCAAAGTCATTTTTAGAGGTCGGATAAGTGATTAACAGTGGTTGGCAAAGTCATTACAATTGTTGGCAAAGTCATTTTTAGAGGTCGGATAAGTGATTAACAGTGGTTGGCAAAGTCATTACAATTGTTGGGCAAAGTCATTTTTAGAGATCGGATAAGTGATTAACAGTGGGCAAAGTCATTACAATTGTTGGGCAAAGTCATTTTTAGAGTCGGATAAGTGATTAACAGTGGTTGGCAAAGTCATTACAATTGTTGGGCAAAGTCATTTTTAGAGGTCGGATAAGTGATTACAGTGGTTGGCAAAGTCATTACAATTGTTGGGCAAAGTCATTTTAGAGGTCGGATAGTGATTAACAGTGGTTGGCAAAGTCATTACAATTGTTGGGCAAAGTCATTTTTAGAGTCGGATAAGTGATTAAGTGGTTGGCAAAGTCATTACAATTGTTGGGCAAAGTCATTTTAGAGGTCGGATAAGTGATTAACAGTGGTTGGCAAAGTCATTACAATTGTTGGTCAAAGTTTTTTTAGAGTCGGATAAGTGATTAACAGTGGTTGCAAAGTCATTACAATTGTTGGCAAAGTCATTTTAGAGTCGGATAAGTGATTAACAGTGGTTGGCAAAGTCATTACAATTGTTGGGCAAAGTCATTTTAGAGGTCGGTAAGTGATTAACAGTGGTTGGCAAAGTCATTACAATTGTTGGTCAAAGTCATTTTTAGAGTCGGATAAGTGATTAACAGTGGTTGGCAAAGTCATTACAATTGTTGGGCAAAGTCATTTTAGAGATCGGTAAGTGATTAACAGTGGTTGGCAAAGTCATTACAATTGTTGGGCAAAGTCATTTTTAGAGATAAGTGATTAACAGTGGTTGGCAAAGTCATTACAATTGTTGGCAAAGTCATTTTAGATCGGATAAGTGATTAACAGTGGTTGGCAAAGTCATTACAATTGTTGGCAAAGTCATTTCTAGAGTCGGATAAGTGATTAACAGTGGTTGGCAAAGTCATTACAATTGTTGGGCAAGTCATTTTTAGAGGTCGGATAAGTGATTAACAGTGGTTGGCAAAGTCATTACAATTGTTGGCAAAGTCATTTTTAGAGATCGGATAAGTGATTAACAGTGGTTGGCAAAGTCATTACAATTGTTGGCAAAGTATTTAGAGGTCGGATAAGTGATTAACAGTGGTTGGCAAAGTCATTACAATTGTTGGTCAAAGTTTTTTTAGAGGTCGGATAAGTGATTAACAGTGGTTGGCAAAGTCATTACAATTGTTGGGCAAGTCATTTTAGAGGTCGGATAAGTGATTAACAGTGTTGGCAAAGTCATTACAATTGTTGGGCAAAGTCATTTTTAGAGATCGGATAAGTGATTACAGTGGTTGGCAAAGTCATTACAATTGTTGGGCAAAGTCATTTTTAGAGTCGGATAAGTGATTAACAGTGGTTGGCAAAGTCATTACAATTGTTGGGCAAAGTCATTTCTAGAGATCGGATAAGTGATTAACAGTGGTTGGCAAAGTCATTACAATTGTTGGCAAAGTCTTTTTAGAGTCGGATAAGTGATAACAGTGGTTGGCAAAGTCATTACAATTGTTGGGCAAAGTCATTTTAGAGTCGGATAAGTGATTACAGTGGTTGGCAAAGTCATTACAATTGTTGGGCAAAGTCATTTCTAGAGATCGGATAAGTGATTAACAGTGGTTGGCAAAGTCATTACAATTGTTGGGCAAAGTCATTTTTAGAGTCGGATAAGTGATTAAGTGGTTGGCAAAGTCATTACATTGTTGGCAAAGTCATTTCTAGAGATCGGATAAGTGATTAACAGTGGTTGGCAAAGTCATTACAATTGTTGGCAAAGTCATTTTAGAGTCGGATAAGTGATTAACAGTGGTTGGCAAAGTCATTACAATTGTTGGCAAAGTCATTTTAGAGGTCGGATAAGTGATTAACAGTGGTTGGCAAAGTCATTACAATTGTTGGGCAAAGTCATTTTTAGAGATCGGATAAGTATTAACAGTGGTTGGCAAAGTCATTACAATTGTTGGGCAAAGTCATTTTTAGAGATCGGATAAGTGATTAACAGTGGTTGGCAAGTCATTACAATTGTTGGGCAAAGTCATTTTTAGAGGTCGGATAAGTGATTAACAGTGGTTGGCAAAGTCATTCAATTGTTGGGCAAAGTCATTTTAGAGGTCGGATAAGTGATTACAGTGGTTGGCAAAGTCATTACAATTGTTGGGCAAAGTCATTTTAGAGTCGGATAAGTGATTAACAGTGGTTGGCAAAGTCATTACAATTGTTGGGCAAAGTCATTTCTAGAGATCGGATAAGTGATTAACAGTGGTTGGCAAAGTCATTACAATTGTTGGGCAAAGTCATTTTAGAGTCGGATAAGTGATTAACAGTGGTTGGCAAAGTCATTACAATTGTTGGCAAAGTCATTTTAGAGATCGGATAATGATTAACAGTGGTTTGGCAAAGTCATTACAATTGTTGGGCAAGTATTTCTAGAGATCGGATAAGTGATTAACAGTGGTTGGCAAAGTCATTACAATTGTTGGGCAAAGTCATTTTTAGAGGTTGGATAAGTGATTAACAGTGGTTGGCAAAGTCATAAATTGTTGGGCAAAGTCATTTTAGATCGGATAAGTGATTAAGTGGTTGGCAAAGTCATTACAATTGTTGGGCAAGTCATTTTTAGAGTCGGATAAGTGATTAATAGTGGTTGGCAAAGTCATTATTGTTGGGCAAAGTCATTTTTAGAGGTCGGATAAGTGATTACAGTGGTTGGCAAGTCATTACAATTGTTGGGCAAAGTCATTTTTAGAGGTCGGATAAGTGATTACAGTGGTTGGCAAAGTCATTACAATTGTTGGGCAAAGTCATTTCTAGAGGCGGATAAGTGATTAACAGTGGTTGGCAAAGTCATTACAATTGTTGGGCAAAGTCATTTTTTAGAGTCGGATAAGTGATTAACATGGTTGGCAAAGTCATTACAATTGTTTGGCAAAGTCATTTAGAGATCGGATAAGTGATTAACAGTGGTT
>JAILYF010000250.1:0-78363 GCA_025491095.1 Brachionus asplanchnoidis
AAAATATAAATATAATTTTTTTTTATTCAATTTTTTAGAAAACTTAAACTTTGTCTTATTTATTACATTTTATTTTTTTAACTTTTTTTTTACATCGCCTTAAATAAATAAAATTTCGGCCTAGTGATTTTGAATGAAAAATTAACAAGGAAAAATATAATGCAGAAAGGACGATCCTCATTTAATTATCTATAAAACTTTCAAAAATTTATTAAATTTTTTTCTTTACCTAAAAACATTTTTTTTAACTTTTAATAGCTTTAAAAATCTCCAAGTCATTTAGTGTAAACTCCATATCCTTGATATTTTTAGTTGTTTCGGTTTCCGAAGAAGCATTCCCTTGAATAGATGTCACACTAATATAAATAACAAAAGTACACTTTTCTTTATTTGAGCGTCCAGCACCAACTGTATCTCAACTAAAGTAAGAGCTTAATAATTCCATTAACTGTGATCAAATCACCTGGCATACAAACACTGGGAAAATCTTCATATAATTCGCATTCTATTGTTCGCAGAACCCGACCACTCTCAGTATCCTTTGGATCCAGGATAACTTCTTGAAGCCTAATTTTAAATAAATAAAATTTTTATTAAAATGTTTAAAATATATGTTTTTAAAATATACATTAAAATTTCTAATTAGTAATTTCTAATAGATTATAAATTGATTATTTTTTTTTCAATGGTGAATTCGTAATTGCGCCGATGTTTGATTTTGTTTGAATTAAGTTTGGAAAATAGATCTTCAAGATGGGCCATTGAATTTTCATTTAATCAATATAACTTTTTTTTAATATATACATAATAGAAAAGTATAATATTTTTTTGCTGAGTAAAAAAATTGTATTTAACTTTTTAAATCTTTGTTGAAGTGCTTCTATTTTTGACTTTAAAGAGATTTGTAATGTTTTACCAAATTATATGAAATAAAATATACTAAAATTAAGTTAATATCTATAATTATTTTCTTTTTTTTATATTTTTTATTGTAATGCTAATAATGAAACTTTTTAGATGTTAATAAAATTTTCTAATAATTTTTAATTTCTTAATTTTTTTCCTTTTCAAATTGTCTATATTATTTTAATTTAATTTAATTTAATTTAATTAAGAGTAAAGCCAAAATCCAACCATTTTTTTTCTTTTAGAATTAATTGCATAGTTTTTATGTTATAACAATTAAATTTAATTAGCTAGAAAATAACCTAAATATGGGATATTTTCCAAAAATCAAGCCCAAGTTTAGCTTTTAATCTTACAAAAGAAATTGTCTTTACTTTCGTGAAAAAAATTAAAAATTAAAAAACTTGTAGAGTTAATTTCGAAATAGCTAAATCATGATTAAGCTGAGGTAATAGTTTATTTTGTAAAACCGACCTCAAAATCGTATTTCTTGACCCCAGAAACTCAAAAAAAGTTGTTTTTTCACTGAAAAACCTTTTTAAAAAAGAAATATTCAGGGTGTTTTGAAAAATCCGGTCTAAACCTGTTTTAGTGGTTTTTATAGGGTTTTCACATGTCCAGACCTTTTGAAAAATAATTTGCCAAGCAGAACTTTTTCTCCTCTATTAGAATCAAAAGGGTGTTGCAGGGTGTTTTAAAGTGTTTTGTACAAATTATTTTAAAAATTGAAAATTTTATATAATGACAATATTTTTTTAATATAAAAATTGATGTTTATTAAAATTGAGGTTGTTAGAAATAAAAATATTAAAAAAAAAGGTATTTTATAATATTTAATGCAATTTACACAGGGTGCTTTTTTTTCGCTTTTTTGACGGGTGCTGTTTTTTAAAGAATACCTTAAACTCTACCTTACAGAAATTAAATGTAAAATTTTTAAAAGTTTGTTAAAAAATCAATTGAATTAGATGCTGTAATTGATCTTCAAGATTTTTTTTTAAATTAAAAGTCTTCTTTGGACTTGTTTTACTGTTTTAAATTATTCCTATAATTACAGTCCAACTCCTGAATACACTTTTAAAAGAATTGAATTGAAAAAAAAATTTAAAACAATTTTTTTATTATGGTTTAGAAATTTTAACTTGACCATAAATTTTTTCAAAAAGATTTATTTTTTTTCAATTTAATTCTTTTAAAAGTCTTTTGGAGAGTAAAAAGTAAAATCAAAAACATTTTTTTGATAATGAGTCAAAATTAAATTTGAATTAATTCAATTTGCAATAAAATTATTATTAAAAACTTTTTGATAAACAAGCATTATTAATTAATAAATTTAGATTACAAGACCTTAGTTTAATTGCACATTTTAAAGCTGATTATAATTGCTTTTGAAAAAAAAATATTTTTGTATTTTTTGCCTGACTTGATACAGTGCTGCTACAATACCTTGAATTAACAATATTTTACGTAAATTATGATAAATTCACGATATTTACCATATTCAAAGTAAAATATGGTAATCTAAAAAACAGTATTTATCGTTAAATAACGATAATTATCGTAAATTATAGCAAAGTAAAATTTTTGATCAAATTTCAAGCGCTCAATCTTGCTCAAAAAATTTTAGATGCGCAATTAAATCTCATTGCATTTTTTGAAATTACAATCCTTTTTCAAAAGTTTAAAAATAAAGCTTTGAAATTTAAAAAAAATTATAAATCTGCGATGAAATTTAATTGCGCATCTAAAATTTTTTGAGCAAGATTGAGCGCTTGAAATTTGATCAAAAATTTTACTTTGCTTAAATTATCCATTATTATTGTAAAATTCAGAGACAAAAAAAATCCAAAATTTCATGAAAAAAATTTTTTTTCGAATTTTTGAAAAAGTAAAAAAAATAAAATTTGAATGAATTTTTTGGACGAAAACTGACGTAAATTTCGGTAAATTTTTGTAAAAAAGGGTGAAAAATGGATTTTTATTATTAAATTCTATTTTTTTAAACAAATTATGAAAATTAATATTTTAATATTATTTACAAAACAGATTTTAATTTCTAGCGTTTTTTGCTTTTAATCTGTTTGCTGCCTTGTCCCAAGCTTCTTTATTTTTTGGAATGAATTTCACATTTATTAGTTTTCCCAGATCGGTATTTAAAAATATTAAGCACAAACATATTAAATTTTTATATTAAATACAAAAAATATCAAAAATCATATATAAAGAGCTGTATTAAAGAATGATATTCAATCAGAATTAAGTGCAATAAGCTATAAATGGTTTTCAAAAAACTTTGACGGTTGAAAAATTAAGAAATATATAAATCATCTTAAAAATGTAAAAAAATTATTAAAAATTTTGTATTTTTTATTGATTAAACATATCTTAGATCACTAAATTCTGATTAAATATCTTTTTTTCATAATTTGTTAAAAAAAATAGAGTGTAATAATAAAAAATCCATTTTTCTTTTTTAGTTGAATTTTTACCATTTTTCATCTTATTTTACAAAAATTTACCGAAATTTGCATACATTTTCGTCAAAAAATTCATTTAAATTTTATTTTTTTTACTTATTCAAAAATTAGAAAAAATTTTTTTTCATGAAAATAATTTTTTTTCACGAAATTTTGGATTTTTTGCAGCACCAAAGATTAAGAAATAAAAATATTAAAAAAATTCATTTTTTATATTTTTCGATTAAAAAAATAATAAAATTCAAGCTCTGATGTGGCATTATTTTTATAAAAATTCAATAAAAGACTAAAAAAATTTAAAAAATCAATTCTATAAGAATTAATTAATTTGTTTTTTTGAACCTTTTGGTCAACCCCTTCTTCTAACTACGGCAGTTTCTTGTTCTTCGGAAGTTGGCATAGCTGGAATTGTTGCTTGTATCATCACTGAAATTTGACTTACAATTCGAAAAGTTGATGGAACATTGTGGCTAAAAATGAAAATCGGACTTTCACATTGGGTGGACCTAACTTACCTCCCCCATTACCGGATGACCATGCTGATGATGATGAAGATGATCCATTACCGAATGACAATGCTGATGAAGATGATCCATTACCGAATGACATTGGTAATTATGAATTTGTAGCTTCAGCTATTTCAATTTCATTACATTTCATTGCAGGTATTTGAATGTCATCCAGTAATGGATCATCTTCATCATCATCAGCATTGTCATTCGGTAATGGATCATCGAGATGTGCTTTAGTGCATGATCCAAAAGCGTGTTATAACTTGTGGTGCAGCATAATCGAACGAGGGAATACGGTAAAATATCGTGAATTTACCATAATTTACGTAAAATATGGTGAATTCATGGTATTGTAGCAGCACTGTATTTTTAGTTTCTAGACTTACTTATATCTATTATTTTTTTTAATTAACCAAGTTAAGGGCCTTATCATAAAGAATAAACGATTTTGATCATTTTTATTAATTGTTAGGAAATTCAGAATTCAAGTTCAAAATTTGATGGCTTCAGTTTTTATTCTTTTCTAATATTATGATCAAAAAGGTTAAAACATTCGAATTTTTAGCATAATTCAAAATTTAGGCAAATTTGATGTTTTTTTTTTGAATATCTTTTTTTTGAATGAATCATCGTATCAAAATAATTAATATATATTCCTTATTCTTGTATACATTTCTAAAAAATCTGTTTATAAAATTACATAGCTCTCTGATAATCTCTGACTTTTTTTTTTAAATTAGAAACCCCTTCAGCCCCTTCAGGTTTTGTTTATAAAAAAAAATAGAATAAAAATTAAATAAAGACAAGTTTGCCATTATAAATTGTTTTTAATTGGAAAATATCTAACAAAATTTTTAGCTGATATTTAGAATTTAATAGCTAGATTTAAATTGAAATAACTAATGACCAGATAAGATTTAGATTATTCTGTTTTATTTCTAAATAAATAAGTAACAATGTCGTGAGCAAAAAAAGAGGATATCAAGGTTTTTTTGGTTAATATCTTAATTAATTGCGCTCAAAATTAATTTTATTAAATTAACACCAGACAATTTTTACCTTTTTTTATTACAAAATAAAATTACATAATTTTAACTTGAATAAGTTCAAATAAGCCAAAACAACCATCACTAAAAAATTTAAACGAGTTTTAATGGTGATTTAGAGTCTAAGAAATGTTAGAAAAGAAATAACCCTCCCACCGGATAAACTCTTTTCTCACTTCTTAAATTTACTCAAAGAGGATGAATCCTCTCTCTCAAGTGATCAGCTAAATATTAAAAACATGTGAATGAAACATTTGTGAACTACACTCGTCCTGATACTCTGCCTTTTTTTGAGCTGTCTCAACTAAAGAAAATAATATCAGAATTTGATAACTCAAAAGTAACTGGTTTTGACAAAATCTCCTATAACCTTTTAAAAAATGTAAATTTTGTTGGCTTTTATGAAATTCTACTTGAATTCTTCAACCAACTTCTACTTTTCAATAAGATCCCAAAAAATCTTAATACTTCAAAAATTAATCCTATTCTAAAAGACAATTTAAAAAACAGCTATGATCTAAACAATATAAGACCTATTTCTATTTCAAACTGCTTTGCTAAAATCCTAGAAAAACTTATTCTAATTAACTCCCCTGATCGTTACAAAGTTAGTAATAACCAATTTGGTTTTAAGAAAAAAACCTCATGTAACCATGCCATTTTTGTATTAAAAGAAACAACTCTTAACTACATCAATAAAGGCTCTGGATGTAGGATAGCATCTTTAGATGCAGAAAAGGCCTTTGACAAAATATGGCGTGATGGCTTATTCTATAAACTATTAAAGAGACTGCATACTTCCTACTGGGTATTGCTTAGGATTTATTATAACTCAGCACTAGCTGTTTTATCTCTTCCAAATAATCTAACAACTAAACCCTTTAAAATTGAAACTGGTGTATAACAAGGAGCTATTTTATCTTCTTTTCTTTTCAACATATATATTGATGATCTTATAATAGAATGCCTTAACAATGAGCTTGGAGCTCTTTATAAAAATCTTAATGTTTCTATCATTGTCTACGCAGATGATATAATCTTAATAAGCCCAGTTAACTCCCATCTACAAGTGCTTTTGGATATTTGTGGATCTTATGGGAATAAATGGAGAATAAAATTTAACCCTAATAAAACAAAAGTTGTTAACTTTGGCATTCAATTATTTAAGTAGGTATTTCACCTTAATGGATCCGAACTTGAAGAAGCAAATCAGTTAGAATACTTAGGATTCATTATAGATTCTAATCTTGACCTTAACACACAGGCAGTTATAAATTTTAAAAAAGTTCAGAGCAGCTTTTTTGGAATTTCGTATCTTCTGTCTAAAAATAGTTCTACCTCTTCACCTAAATTCAAATCATTTATTTACAAAACATTTTGCTTATCTAAATTCACATATGGTCTTGAGGCTCTTACTCTTAATTCGACCACAAAGAATTCAATAAATAAATTACAAAACAACTTAATTAGACAAATGTTTGGTTTAAAAGCCTACTGTCACATGTCACGAGTCTTAAAAGTACTAAAAGTATTCAACTTTGATGAACTTTATCTATTTTCAAAACTAACTTTTATTGATACAATTAAATATAATTATCTATCATCACAATTTTTAAAATATATGCTAAGTGACCCTCCCTCTAATAAATCTTTTTCCTCCGACTTAGTACTTATTTCCAAGTACTTTAAAATTGAAACCTCAAAAATTTCAGTAAATATAAACCAACTTAAAGAAAATCTTAAGATTAATCTGATTTCTAATGATGGTATATCTGATTCAATTTGGTTATGTCTTTCCAATTTAAAATTAAAACATTACAGAACTCTCCTAAATGAGCTAATTCAAAATAAAAGAAATTCATGAATTTCGGTCCAAATTATCTTGCTTTCTAACTTTCATACCTTTTTCTATTTTCGAACTAATGTTCCTTTTTTATTATTGTAATTTTATTTTTAGATAATAATTTTTCATTTTTTAAAAAAACACAAAAAACAAAAAAAAAAAAAAAATTTTATTTTTATTTTATTTTACTTCTCCTTAAAGGAGGTTAATTCATTTCAATAAATAAATAAATAAGTATCAAATACACACATTGATCAAAAAATTGGTTTAATAATTGGAAAGTTGCTAAATAATTTTATTGTTCATCTGTTTCTATTTTTTTGTTAGCCAAATTTAAAAACCACACGATTCAATAATTCGAATAAAAAACATATTTTTTTTCAAGACACACGAAATGACAAAAAAAGTTAGTTTTTACAATATATTTAACAAAAATAGCATAGCACATTTGATATAGAGCAAAGGACACATAAAACATAAGCACTCTTCTAAAATTTCAACTTCTTCCATTTCAGTGAGAAATAAATTTTTTTCAACAAAAAAAAAATAAAAAATCGGTCTCAATCAAACACTAACACTCTCTCAATCAACCAAAAAGAAACAAAAAAAAAGAAGAAAGAATTAAAGAAGAAACAAAAAAAAATACAAAAATCCAAAGTGAGCATTTTTGTACAAAACAAATAAAATGCACTTCGTGTGCGTGAGTGTGTGAATAGTAAAACCCTGAATACAAAAATTTGATAAAAAATTTACAAAGCAAAAGAAAAAAAGAAGAATAAGAAGAGAAAAAATTATTTAATTTCAACAAACAACGGGCTTTTAAAATTGAACAATTAATTAATCGATACGAACTTTATAATCTTAATATCTAAAAAAATCAACAGTTCTAAACAAAACATAAATTATTTTCAACATTTCTCTTTGTATGTGTATGTGCGTGTGTTATGAGGTGTGTACTGGACGACACTATCGTCCTTTTTGAATTTTGACCTTGACTTTTTGCCGAGCTTGAGCAGCGACTTTTTTTCCTTGTTCTCCTTGTTGTCCTTGGGCTTGACAGGCATGGGGTTGGTCCTGGCGAGCGGCAGCGTGTCCACATAACTAATTTCTACGCCCGAGTTATACCATTGGGTCAAGGACGCCTGTGGCGCCATTCATCACAGCACGCTGATCAAAGCCCTGTTTGTCAAAATTAGCGTTGTAAAATCTGTAATAGTGATCGAGAGTGTCGCATCCGAAGTCATCGCCGTCCAAATCGGACTCGGAGTCAGTGGACGTGGTCGTGTTCGAGCTGCACGTACTGCATTGATTGTCGTCGCAATGGCACGTCTTTCCGTCACAATACTCTGACTGCATAACGTCCACGACCAAGCTACGATTCGAATTTTGCCTAAACGACGACCTGGCCGCGTCGTGCTGGCAACACTCCAAAATTGCTGGTACTGGACGAGCGAACCCCGCCGCCGCCACCCGCATCGCTCAGATCACCTTCGGACGACGCACCGTGCATCTGAGGCGTAGTGGCGAACTGGACTCGCTTGGGGCCCTCGTTCATCGAATGGAGCGTGCGACTCACCGATTGTCGGTGGCAGCGCGGCAAACTAGCCCGGCCGACTTATCGGATACATGGGCTCGTCGCTCCACTTCAATATGCACACGGGCTGTTTGGCGGCGTTGCGCGTCAAATTCTCTTGTGTATAGCGCGATTTGACAAAGTTGTGTTGACTCAGTACTATTTAATTAATTTTAGGATATTTTGGTACCAAAAAGCAATTACCATACGATGATAGTGCTAAATTTGTTTAGCTTGTTAGCTGAAATGAAGACCCCGAACGTTTCATTTTAATATGATCTGAGTTGAAAAAAAACCCATTTGTAAAGTGATTGTTTTTGTGTGAGGCAGCCCATTCAAAACTGTGAGCGCATTTTCATCAATTTTTTTAGTTTCTATGGCTATTTTTGGGCATCATTATCCGAGTATCGATATAATTATGTCAAATAAAACTGAAAAGGCTTTGATTTGGTCTTTAATACATGCGCTGGATTATTCAGTTTCCATATTAAACATATCGGTTCTGATATGGAAAACGCATCGAGTAAAAACATTTTTTCAAATTAGATTCACAATACCCACAAATATCATTTTTTCCAACCATAAATAAATGAATTGGTGTGTGGTATTCGCAAAAGAAGACAAAAAAACACTAGATTTAATTTTTTATGAAAATAATAACATGGCTACCATATGTAGAAGCTATGGAAGTATAAAAATTTACAAGTTTATAGAAGAGTGGGCTGCCGAAAATGATATAAATACCGAGGCATTCAAGCCGTACTTCGCAAATATCAAAGAATCAAGAATCAAATATTCTGTTTAGAGCTCGTGTTGTCACCAACTTGCACCTAAAAACATGCCACATATATCCAATGAAGCGGGGTGTAAGTAACACGCACTAAATTTTGAAAGAAGAAAATCACACCAGAACATTTCATGTTTTTTAAAAGTCTATTTGATGTTTAAAAAAGAATTTTAATATTTTCAAGCCTTTCTGTGTACATTCGCTTAAATAAGTGTGATTGAACTTGATGAAAAAAAAGAATTTGAGTAGAAAGTTAAAAATTCAACAAAAATATCAATTTTTAACGTTTTTTTTGCTGCAAAAAATTACGTGCAGAAGATAGATTAATGAAAAGAATGAAAAATTAGCAGGAGAAACACACAAATTTATAGCATGAAACCTTTTAGTGTTAGATTATGTAAATTTTTACTAATTTATTTATTTGTTTTCTGTACCGAGCTAGAGCTCCTTCAGAATAAGTTAAAAAAATAATAAAATAAAATAAAAATAAAATAAAAATAAAATTAAAGTTAATAAAATGAGATAAAAAAAAGAATCAACATAAAATAAAAATAAAATAAAAATAAAATTAAAGTTAATAAAATGAGATAAAAAAAAAAAGAATCAACATAAAATAAAAATAAAATAAAATAAAAATAAAATTAAAGTTAATAAAATGAGATAAAAAAAAAGAATCAAAATAAAGTAAATAAGCTAAAAAAATGAAAGTTGATGGCCGTATGGCCCAGTTATAGTCTACTGCAATTTTCGTCTAACATCTACATTTTAAACGTTAAATATGTTATTTCTGATTTTTAACTGTGGATAATAAATGCAGTAAAGAATTTTTTTCCAAGCGCCAATTTTTTTGGGTGCTCCTTTCATTTTTCTCATCTGTTTGGCGCAAGATACAAGAATTGGGCATATTAAAATCCTATCTCTGGGATTTAAATACAAAAGATATTTCGAAAAAATTTTAAATATGTTCCAAGAAAGTATATAAGAAATGAATATTTTAAGATAAAGAAGAAACACAAAAGAATGTAGTTTTCAAATTAAATTTCATACTTATTTGAACAATATTACCTCGTGGTGATACATTTAGTTTTTTTTTTGGTTGAATTTCGGAAGGTCTATTTTAGGGGGGGCTGCATTTTATTCCATTGACAATAATTATGTAAAGACATGGCATCGAAGTCTCAATTTAAAATGTAAGCGGCTCATCCAAACGTCGCTAAGCTTTTTAAACTTTTAAGAATGGAGAATGGGAATGGGAGAGTTGAATTTTTAAGTAGAAATAATATGCATGTAAAAAATGTGATCTGGTGAGAGGAGCGAACCTTAGGAGCATTTTCAATAGCTTTAAACAAACCAATATATTAAATTTTATGAAATTCGAAATAAATCAAGCATTTTAAATTTACAAAGTTTTTTAACATTTATTTATTTGAAAACAATGGCCCAAACACTGTATAAAATGCCTAGACCGTTTATGCCTAGACCAAACGCAAGTCAACGCAATGATTTCTTAAAATGGCTTTGTTTTTACGATTTTGTTGATTTTTTTGAAATTTATTTCCCGTCAAATTCTCGCTACAGTTGATTGTTCAAAAAAAATATTTTTCTTTCATCAAAATATCCATAATGCATCAACATAAACTCATAATCGATGGAATAATAATCTTCTCAAATATTCTTAATATATCTACAATTTTAAAACCGTAGAAAATTTTCAATTTTCTTTTTAGTGCCTAAAACAAATCACTTTCTTTCTTAATCTTCTTTTTTAAATTTCGTCAATTGTCACCATATTGTTTGCATGTGGCATTATTCATTTTAATAAAATTTTGTTTTTTTATAAATCTGAAATTTTCATATTTTGGATCAAAATCTTGCATTTCCTTACATTTTTTTATTAAACACGAAGGTTAGCTTCTTTTTTGATTTTAAAAGACAATAAAATATACTATTAAAAAACCTTTAAATTTTCCTGCATAATCCAATTTAAATAAAAATCGGGAGATGCTGGCCTAATCTTTCTGACTATCAAACCATTTTTAATGTTTTAAATGAATTTAAAAAAAAATTTTTTGAAAAGATATAAAATCAACCTTTTCTAAACACAACTTTTGTGATAAAAAAAAATTTTTATTTTAATATTTGTAAGTTTCGGGAATATCAAGAACGTCTTGTGAATTTGAATTTTTTTGCACTCTATTTTTTATCACACCATCTATTAAAGTTTTTAGATCAGCAGTTAAAGCGTTATTTTATATTTTTGTGTTTTTTTTAAAGCTTCTACGACGATTTGTCAACTGTTTTCGAAGTGATGAATATATTTTTAATTTTAAAACTAAAATTTTAACTAAAACTAAAACTATTGAATTTTTTTAGCTCTGCGATAGTGAGAGCATTTTTTAAAATTATTTATGCTTAGATCAACACAAAGCCGTTATAGTTTCGTCTTTGGGTGATTTTCGTGGCTTGCATGGGTACTTTGTCAATTTTGACTATAAATTTTTTAAAATATTGATTCATTTTGTCCTGCTGACAGTCTAAAAATCCAAAAAAGAACAATGGTCAACAAAAATTTTTAAATTGAAAGAAAACAAAACATTTTTAAGTTATACTCTATTGTTCAAATTTTTAAAAAATAAATATTTTGCAAAATTTAAAAAAAAAATTGTAAAATTAACCAATTTATTTCATTGTTATTCGTGGCGAGGTTGCGGACCCCGATTTAAAAAGTTGAGACGAAGAAATATCTAAAATTTATATTGATTTTTGGTTTTTTAAACTCTGTTAAAAGCATTAAAAATACCTTCATAGTTGGGCGTTTCATAAATTAAAAATTCATCTCCTCTTACATTTTTATTTTTTAATGTCAAATTGACCCACTCTGATGTTCTAAGCCCGTTTTCTGTTGCTTTACACATATTGTTGTTCGGTGAATATCAAAAACAATATCCATTTTATTAATTTATAAAATATTTATTCTTTTAAATAATATTAAATCTCCATAATAGACAGTATTTTTAACCAAAGAACTTACTGGATTTTAATCAAAGAAAAAGTGGAGGTTTCTGATCGCTAACATTTTTTTAGTGACAATTATATGGCTATCAGCGTGTTTCAGCACCAATATCCTTCTTTTTTTTCACCAAGAAATGCCATCTTGTGGAAGTAAATGTGCTCTTCAAAGAAGATTTAAATCAACAAATGGTGTTGTTTTCAGATAAAAATCCACATCTTATCATAAAAACATCCCCTTTCTATTCGGAACCGCGTTTGAATCATGTTATATAAATTTTAAGGACATTTTATTTATCATCGATAAATGTTTAAAAAATAGTTGTTTATATGATATACTAATCGAAGAAAATATTCCAAACCAATAATAATAAAAACGATTTTAAAACTACAGAAAATTTGCAGTATGAAAATTCGAAAATTACAATTAAATTGGTGTTCTGGGTGTGTTTTTGCAGTGTGATGAAACCGCCATGTCTAGGAAAGGCAACATTTTGAACCCTACAGCTTCAATTGAACCCTCAAGAAAAACCAAATAGTTACTTGGTAGTATTGATGAAGAAAACAAAAACAATTCTGTTCTAATACTTTTAAAAAACAGAAAGTTTGGAAGTATGTTTAAGGTTTTTAATAGATATGTTATTGGGCAGAGTATCATAAAAACTGACCGATATCCTACATATCCACAAATAATGGAGAAAATTAATTGAATCACATCATAATCAATCACACAATTGGTTTTACAATTGAAAAGGGTCAGCATATGAATGCATGCAAAATTTATGGAGCTAGCTTAAAAGCGATGTAACAAAGAGACATGATGTTATACGAACTATTTTCAGGATTTTATAGGTGAATGCGGTTTTAAGCGTAGAAAATTCCCCAAAAGAAAAAGTTCATATTGAGAAAGCTTTTAGGAAATTATGTGTTCTTATTTTTATTTAAAAAGGTGGTGTTATTTATTTATTTTGTATTTCGTAATATTAACGTTATTTAGTTGTAAATTTTTTTAAACAATATTTAGATATTATTTTTTACTCTAACCCTGTTGTCAATCCAAGTTCTTCCCACCATACTCCTAAATATGTGCCACAAATTATTTGTTTTAAATTCTCTATGTTTCATTAAAAACAGTTTTTCATTTTCTGTTTTTATACAATTTACAAAAAAAAGTCTTCCCATATCTAATGAAAATGCTTCGAAGATTATTTTTAAATATCGTTGATTTGAAGCACGATAAACTAAAAAATTAAATAATGTTATCGTTCTTCTTGCGCTCGTTTTTTATAAAAATCATAAAATATTTTTAATTCAATGAAATTTGCCCTCTTTATTAATTTTTACAATATTTTTTTCTCTAGCTGTGTTTCAATGTGTATGTAGTGCGACTTTTTCAAAAATTTTTCTATAAATTGCAGGCATATAAAACACATGGTTTGAGACTGTACGCTGCTGTTTTTTAGTCTGTTCTAATCTTTAAAATTGTGAGTTTTATGTTGTTATGAGCTTCTAGGATGAAATATACAGTCAAAATTTTAATAATATACGCAATTTTAGTTATTAAAAACCTCCAAATGGGCTTTAAATAAGTTTAATATATTAGAAAATTTTTCATATTTTTGTGTATTGTTTGATTTTTCGCAGTTTTTGAATAAATTTCACGATTTAAGGTCTTTATTTAGAAATAATTAAACATGGCGTTAAAAATTTTATTCTAAATTAATAATAACAATTTTTTTAAAAAGTGATATAAATTCATTCAATAAATATATTTTACCAAAAAGCTATAAAAGACGATATACAAATTGTAAAAAGCTGGGTTTTTTATTTTTTAAAAATAGGCAATTCTGGAATTGTGAGAGTTTCGGACCGAATTTTTTTCGGAAAAAAACACATTTTCGAAGTTTTTTTTTAAATGATATAATTGAACGAGACTAAATTTCAAAGCTTTTGTATGTGAAAAATATATGCCCTTAAAATGGAGGTTTTTACTTATAAATCTTAAAAGCTAAATCTTTTTATCGAAACAAACCATGGAAAAAAACATAGATTTTTCCGTTTTATAATACCTTTTAAACATTGGGTTATTTTTATTATTAAAATAGGGAAGATTTTTTAAAAATAAACCATGAATATACATTCGAGAAGCGATACGATCTACAAGAAAAACTTTGTTTGTTTTTCTTTCAAAAAGTAAAAATTTGTTGATAATAAATATATTTTGCAAACACGGTTTAAAAAAGGCCATCATTTAATGGACTGACAAAAAAATACCTATTTTACTGACAAAAAAGACTAAATTTACTGACAAAAAAACTAAACTAGGTGAGAATCAAAATACTTCACTGACAATTAAACTAATTGAGTGACAATTAAACTAATTGACTGACAGATAAACTAATTGACCGACAAATTAAATATTTTAGGGATGACAGATAAACCAAAAAAATGTTGACTAATTTAATTAATGACTAATGACTAATAAACACTTAACTAGGTGACAAACAAACTACTTCACTGATAATTAAACTAATTGAGTGACAATTAATAGGATATTTACTATACTTTTATTTTTTTTAAATCTCATTTTACATGTAACATGTAACAATCTATTCCAAATCATGTCTTCTAAACTTTCATTTATTTAGCTTATTTTACTTTTTTTTTTATTTTTTATCTCATTTTATTAACTTTAATTTTATTTTTATTTTTTTATTTTTTTTTTTAATTTATTCTGAAGGAGCTCTAGCTCGGTACAGAAAACAAATAAATAAATAAATAAATAAATAAATAAATTTTATTAAATTTATTTTGATTTTTTATTTTTATCTTATTTTATTTTTATTCTATTTTTTTTATAATTAATTTTTTTAATTTTTTCTGAAGGAGCTCTAGCTCTGTACAGATAACAAATAAATAAAAAATAAATAGAATACTTATCATAAAAAACAATTTTCTCTACCATAAAAAACAAAAAAATAAATACTTAACGACAAGAAATAAAAAATGTCTAGGACTGAATCAGTAATTCCCAATTTCAATTAAGAGGACATAATGCTTTATATAGATCAAGAAGATGAAGAACCACTAAAAAACGAGGTAAAGGAATTTTATATCAAGAGGGAGCAATCATTAAGTTGACTGAATTTATTCAGCAAAAAGATGTTACAAGAACAAGCAAGGAGTCATTAATAAATTTATAATTATAATTTCTTAATTAATTAATAATTTATTAATCATTTTTATTTTTTTATATTTTTTTTGTATTTTGTCATTTAAATAAATATTTTCGTCACTAAAATTAGTTTTTATAGTCTACAAATTAGGTTTTATTTTGTCAGTGAAAAATTATTAAAAAGTCATCTCAATATATAAATTTGTCAGTCTTTTAGTTTTTTTGTCAGAATAATTAGTTTTTTATAGTCAGCTAAAACCAAATAAATTAGTCACCACTTTTAGTTATTTTTGTCATCTTAAAAAAATTTAATTTGTCACCCCCAAAAAATATAAGCCTTTAAAAAATACGTCTATGTTCAGTTTTTAATAGTGTAAACTTAAATGAGTTGTCAAATAAAATAGAAATTCATGACCATTTAATTTTTTTAAAAATCAAAAAAACAATGTATTTTATTGTTATTAAACACAAATTTGTAATTTTTTCAACGATTTTCGCACAACGTAATCTATATGTTTTTGTATTAAATATTATTCACCGCAATTGTAACATTTTATTAACAAAAAACAATTTTGGATTTGAACTGAATATTTTTGCAAATTAATTGTGTTGACCCTCGAAAAAAATTTTTTAATTTCTCAAATAAATTGTTTACTTTTTATAAAACAGAAAAAAAAGAAATAATACCGCTTAAAAATTCCTAAAATTTGTTTTTTCCAGTCACTAATAAGACAAATTTAATGCAAGCCACTGAAATTGTTTTTATTGCAAAAAATCTGAAAAGCTGTTTTTTATTCCAAAAAGGCAGAGTTGATACACACTTAAGTATTAAAATCAAATTTTTCCTCAATAAATCCTCGTTAAATCTTTTTAGATTCAAATTTTCAAAAATATATAATAATATGTTGTAAAACACATTGTTTCTCATCTTGTTACCTGCGTCACATTTTCTTTTGGATGCTCAAATTACAAAAAATAACATTGGAGGAAAAATTTGAATAAGAAACGCTTTTATTTAGTATATGTTCAAATATACTATCTGTCTCTTGTTTTGTATCAATATAAAAATAGCAGCGATGTGTGATACACCTGAAAAATTAAAATTGTCGATAAATAATAAAATGGATCAGGCATACCAAAAGCATTTATCAAAACACAAAATATTGTTTACAGCAGAATTTAAAGTATCGAAAAAAGTAGTTTTAAGGAATTTTGTCGGTTTTTAATCATTTTTAATATAAAACCAATTAAATGCCGACTTTGAAATACCCTCGATAGAATCGTTTCTGTGAAAAGCAACAAATGAAAAATCATTTTGATCACACAAAAAAAAATTTAAAACGAAGAAATCATTTAAAATGGAGGCTCGATGTGGCGAATTCAATCGCGATTAAGTAAGGGAGCTTTAGTAATAAATATTCTGTAAGATAAAAAGCCATAGTTATCACAATAATTTGCAAGATACATAAAAAGTAATAAGGATGGGAATTCAATGATAATTAAGTAATTCAAAAACTCCAAATGAGAAATGTGGTAATATCAATAAAAAAATAAATAAGGAGCTTTATGAAGCTTCGCATAACTTTGTGCAGCAAATAAAACCAAAAAATAATAACATCATTTACATTAAACAATAAAAAAGCACCACTAGTCTTGGGTGCAAAGAAGTTTATCATGTGGTTTAAAAACATCAAGAGATGTTTATTGTGTGAGTATTTAAAACGAAAGTGATTAAGCAGCAATTTTTTCTATAATTTTGTCAAATGTATAAAAATTGGACTACTCTGTTGGTCGACAATAATTTCCATGCAGTAAATAATAAAATTACGATTCATGGGTTTATTTTATTAAATCATTTTCGTTGATTTATTTCTTAATGAAATCACAAGCTGAAACTTTATAGATCAAAATTATTAAAGATATCTTGTTGAAAATGAAAATCGTGCGGAAAATATTAATTTAAAATTTTTAGCATGATATTCAAGATGCAGCGATTAGATTAATTCAAAATGTGAATTGTAAAGGGTGCCGATTCCACTATTAGCAGATGATATGGCAAAAAATAAAAAATATAGGTCGGTCTTGAGTATATGAACAAAATAACCTATTTAAAAATAAATTATAAACCTTTTTGGTCTTGTTTTCGCCAAAGACTGAAGTGTATGGTGCTTTGAATTATTTTTTAGAAAAATCGTTCAAAAATCTACAGGGTAATTTAATAATTAATGAATAAAAAATCTTTAAAAACATCAGAATCCCCAAAATTTTTTGAAAAAAATTTTTAGATAAAAAATTACACAAAATGCGGCCGTTCATTAATTTTTTGAGTGACGATGAGCTTGTTCTTATAGCCACCCGAACAATAAATAGGATATAATCATCATCCCGATCATTTAACAGCTTCACTGAAGTATCACATCCCAATCCGAGTAAAATTTTTGAATCATTAAGGGAAAATGAAAAACCGTTAGTTAAGAATAATTGTTTGAAAAATGAAAACGTTGTTTATTGAATAAATGGATTTTTTTAAAGAAAGCCACATCAGAAATTGTGGATCTGTATAAACAATTAAAGCGCCGTCTTTTAAAGTGCTCGATCTATGTCATTATTAGAAACCATAAATACTATAGACATTTTATGGTAGTTTTGGATTTATTTTATTCCTAAAAAGTCAGAAATTTATGATTTTAATAGTTTTAAATGGAAAATTGGGATTAGGTGGACAAAATTTTCAAAAATGAAATTTTATCGAACACCGTCAATTATTGATAAAACAGACCGGACTTTTTAAACCGATTAACTTGTAAAATATATATTTACAGCTGAATATTTTTTTATAAAAAGATTTATAATTCTGCATCTTAATATGGAAGTGTGAAAATTTTTTGGCTGTCATTCAATTGAATTTTCTTTTCGTGATGTGTTTTTTAAAATTCTAAACAAAACTAGGGTTTCAAGTTTTAAGTTTATAGTCTTTTTATGCGTTATTTTTTTCTATGGGGATTTTTTTGCTTGATTAATAATTAAATTTCGCGTTTTTGCCGAAAACACCATTTAGAATGTCGAAGATGTATTAAACGATGTACTAATATATTAAAATCGATATTTCTGTGAAAAAATTTGGTTTTTCGGCTAAGATAATGGTGTTTTGGCGGTTTATTCGTATTTTTATATTCCAAATCAACAGGGTAAGCACGAAATTAATTTTTATTGGCACATTTACATTAAATTGAAAAGTATATATACAGCATTTTGATAATATATTGTTTTCTAGCATCGGGTTATTGTCAAATCTGTCATATTATAAGTTGATGACTTGAATATTTTATCAACTAGAACTTATTAAAATTCATTTTACCTTATTTGGAAATTTGCAATAGCATCTTTATTCTTTTTAAGAATCTTGTCACGTACATAATTCAATATATAAGCAACTCTTTTTATTATTATAGCCATCTTTTCTTTAATAAAGAATTAGTTATAACAATCTTTTTATTGTCCGTATTACATTACATGGTAGCAGCGATAAGGGATGGCCACCACAAGTCAGAGAGAAGCAATTAAAACGGTTGATCAGAGTTGGACAGCTGAGGTGAAAAGCAAGCTATTGATGGAATTCGACGCAAATGTGAAGAAGATAAAAGATCTTCAACTAGAGATAGCAGGAAAAGGTTACGTGCTAGACTCTAATACACCTGTGTACTATGGAAGGAGTACAGAAAACGTCGAAAATTGGATTTCGGTAGTATCTAATGGAATTAAAGCCGCTGGTGTCCCTGAAGACAAAAAACTTGCAGTAATCACTCCTTACGTGAAGGAGACGGCGTTAAGTACCTTGCTTAATTACCAGAAGAATTCAACAATTAAGACATTTGAAGGATATTTAAAGTTACTATTAGAAAGAGATAATTCAAAAGCAAGGAAAGGAAAAATAAAATTGGAACTTTTTAAACTCAAACAAACAGGAGAGTTTGATAGTTTTTTATCCAAATTTCAGGAATTGGCTAATGAATCAAATATGGCTCAGGAGGATCTCATACTAATTTTTTCTCATGCATTAAAGCCGAAGTGTGCATTAGAAGTTCAAATAAGAGAACCTAAGACTATAGAAGAAGCTTACAAGATAGCAATAAAATTTGAAAAAAATTTGAAATTTATAAGTGGCTCCTTGAAGGAACATAAAGTAAATTATACTAGGAATTCTTTTAATAAGTATCAAAGTTTTGAGCCAAGAAATAATTTGAAAAGTTTCAAAAATGGGACAAGTAAAATAAACGAAAAGTCCAAAAGATGTTATAATTGCAATAAGGTAGGACATATTGCTAAAGAATGCTGGAAGAATAAAAGAAAAATTTATAAGAAAATAAATTATGCAAGAATAAACGACGAAGAAACTAATAATTTACCAAATGATACTGATGATGAAAAGATAAATTGTGTATCACTCTTAGCAGATTCAACAAGTTTATTAATGACCAATGGTCTAATAAATAAGAAAAATGTTGATAGGATAGTTTTTGATATAGGGGCCACAATGTCAATAATAGCAGAAGATTGCGCAATAAAAAATGGAATAAGATTTTGGCCTGATGAAACTAAGGTCAGACTTGCGGATGATAGGATAGTTGATGTGTGTGGGAAAACTGAAGCACTAGAAGTAAATATCGGAGGAATAATATGCGAATTACCTATGTTAATACTTAAGCACAAAGAATACAATATTCTGTTAGGCATTGACTATTTCAACTAAACTGGAGCAGGAATTTTTCCAAAACAACGTTTGATTAAATACGATAAACACGAGTTAAATTTAAATAATTATGAAAAGATAGAAAATGAAATATTATATGTCGAGAATGATGAAGAATTAGATGATAGTTTTAGCTTTGAATTTAAAAATTTACAATTAAAAGTAAAACCTGAGATAAATATCACAAAGGAATTCGAAAAAGATTTTAAAGACTTAAGCTTATTGATTAAAGAGAATCTTGCAAAAAATTATGAAGATTTTAGAGGTGGTTGTAAAATTGGTCAATTTAAGATAAGATTAAAAGAAGATAAGATAGTATTTAAACAACCTTACAGACATTCAGAGACAGAGAAAATAGAAATGAGAAAAGTAACAAATGAACTCATTAAATCTGGCATTATAAGGATTTCAGATTCTCCTTATTGTTCGCCATTCTTCATGGTAAAGAAAAAAGACGGAGGATTCAGACCGGTTATCGATTTTAAGGAATTGAACAAATTAACAGTTAGAGAAGACTGGCCAATACCAAGAGTTGAAGAATTATTGCACAGATTAAGAAATGCAAAAATATTTAGTACATGTGATGCGAAATCAGGATTTTTTCAAATTCATATCGAAGAGAAGTCTAAAAAATATACAGCTTTTAGTGATGGAACAAGGAAACTGGAATGGAACATGATGCCAATGGGAGTAACAAATGCTCCAATGGTTTTCTCACGAATTATGCATCAAATTCTGGGTGATCTGGAATTTGTGATTATATTTATTGATGACATTTGTGTATTTTCGGTTAGCTTAAAAGATCATTTTAACCACTTAAAATTAGTAATGCAAAGGATAAAGAAAGCAAATTTAAAACTAAATCCAGAAAAATGTAAATGGTTCTCAGAACGAATACAAATTTTAGGCCACATAGTCTCTTCAAAAGGAATTGAAATGGATGATAAAAAAATAGCAATTATAAGAGACCGAAAAGAGCCTAAAAATGTTAAACAGCTACAGCAATTTTTAGGAATATGCAATTATTACAGAAAGTTTATAAAAGAATTTGCAAAGTTAACAGCTCCACTTTATAGCTTGACAAAGTCAGATCATAAATGGATATGGAATGCTGATTGTCAGTGCGCCTTTGAGGAACTTAAACGATTACTTACCTCAAAACCGATTTTGAGACAACCTAATTATAAAAGAACATTCTATTTATTTACTGATGCATCTGAATTCGCTATTGGTGTTGTCCTTGGGCAAAAAGATGAAAATGGAATTGAATATGTTGTTGAATATTCTTCAAGACTTTTTAAAGGATATGAAATTCATATGAGCATTTCGGAAAAAGAAATGGCTTCAGCTGTTCATGGAATTAAAGAATTTCGACACTTTTTAATAGGTGTACCATTTATTTTGGTAACTGATCATAGTGCACTCACATTTTTAATGAAAATTAAAGATCCAATGGGCCGCTTAGCAAGATGGAGTATTTATTTGTCACAATTTGATTTTGAAATTGTGCATCGAAAAGGAAGACTGCATAATAATGCTGATTATTTAAGCCGACCAGTTTTGATAAGTAAAATATATGTAGAAGAAAAAAGTCAAAAATGTTTGGATCCGTGGGAAGATAGTTCACTAATACATTTTCTTAGGTATGGAAATTTTAAAAATGGAACAGCAAAGAAACAAGTTAAACGTATTGAATCGATTGCAACAAAATACGAATTAGATAATATAAATGATATTCTTTACTTTTTTAAAGGAGAAAATCGACTAATCGTTCCTAAAATTGAAGAGAGACATGATGTAATTGACCGCGCACATTCAGCCTCAGCACATTTCGGAATCAATACAACATACCAAAAGCTTTCCCAAGCATACTATTGGCCTAGGATGTATAATGATGTTGAAAAATTTAACAAAAATTGTAAAGTCTGTATTAGGAATGATAGATATTTAACAAAACATCATCCAGCATTTTGCAATCGTGTTACAGGACTCCAAGATGAAATAAGTATTGATTTTGTGTGGGGTTTAGATGAGACCAAAGAAGGTTATAAAGGAGCTATGATCATAGAAGAACAGCTAAGTAAATATGTTGAAATATTCTGTCTAAAGACGAAAGAAAAAGATGAGATCGCCTTTTCACTTATAAATTATTTTTGCACATACGGACCGGCATTAAGAATATTGAGTGACAATGAACCATCGTTAATTTCAGAATCAATCAATCGCCTTAAAAATAGCATAGGGGTTGAATGGCACAAAACAGTAGCCGCATATAGTCCCCAACATAACGGTCTAATCGAAAGATTTGTGCAGACATTTTCGAACACCTTAAGAAAACTTTCAGAAAAAGACTCAAGAAATTGGAATTCTTGGGTACCATTTGTAAAATTGGCATACAACACTAGGCTACACTCTACAACGAAAATAACACCATTTGAGGTCGTGTATGGAAAGAAATGTAATAAATTTGAAGACTGGTTATCTATTAATAAATCAATGGAAGAGGAGAGCCTAATAAAGAGAATTGTAGAAATAAGAGAAACAATTGAAAATACAAGACGTAAAACACTAAGTAATATTGAGGCAGCACAAGAAAAACAAATGCAATTAACAAATAGCAAAAATAAAAGAATTGAAAGAAAATTTTTAAAAAATGGAACAATTGTTTATAGAAGGAATGATGGCATTATATCCAAACTAGCTCCAAGATGGTTGGGACCATACAAAATTTTCGATCATGATGAGCGTGGAAACTATTTTCTACAAGATGAAACTGGATCTGGACTGACTCAAAAATTTCCCTTAGAAAAATTAAAGATAGTTGAAAAGGAGGTTTTTGACACAAATGTTGGTGAAGTTGAATGTATTCTTAACGACAGAACAAAAAATAATAAAATAGAATATTTAATAAAATGGAAAGAAAATAAAAAACAAGAATGGATTAGTGAAGATAGGTTTGAAACTGTGGATATAATAAATAAATATTGGAAAGGAAAACAATTATCAAAAAATAATGAAGATGTAACTAAAAAACGTGGGAGACCAAGAATAATTAAAGAATATCTTATTGCTTTAATTATTGTTATAAGTATTTTTTTAGATCCATGTTTCGGATTAGAAGAAAACCTTTTTTGCTCCTCTAGTGAAAGTAAGGCAATATTAGAGACAAATGAAGTTTGCGAACATACCTTAGAAGCTAAAAGAAAATTTCCGAAAATGCATGGATATAGCGATAATTTATCAATATTGAATAAGATTCATCATTTAGTATTTGGAATAGGATATAAGTGTAAAGTAGATAGAATTGACATGAATTGTACTGAAAATATTTTAGGGTCAAAATATTGTACAACATCTGATTGGCAGCCTATTGCTTTAAATCAAGAAGAGTGTTGGTATATGGTTGAAAAAAAGAGATGTAGAATTGAAACAGATAATTATGTTTTTGACAAAACAATGAAATGTAGCGAAAGAATTTGCTCATTCTATGAATACCCAAATCCAAAGTTCAATTGGCTTGAAACGAATTATATGCATGGATATAAATGCTTAATGACAAAAATAGATATTATTGCTGATGACATGGAATCATCGTTATACATTAATCGAAACTGCTTCGCAAAAAAATTTCAATGTTCAATTGATAACTCAATTCTTGTTTGGAAAAAAGACATCTTTCATGAATGCCCATTTGAAATTGTGTTTGAAGCAAAGTTTAAATTTGAGGATAATTTTTTTGTAAATTATGAAGAAAACATATTACTTGAACCTACAGAAAGGACAAATCAATGCAACATGTCACTTTTTAAAACAAACCAAGGATTATACATCGCCAACTCAAAGAAATTGAACAAGATCGTTCAAAAAGGGAAAATCAATTCGGAAATTATTAGAGATCTAATGATTTCGAATATCGACTTAAATCAAAAGGAAGATTTAAAATGGATAAATTTATTGAAAGATCAAGCATGTTTTAATTTCAAATTAAGTTTAAAACTTTTCTCGATGTTTGATAAGCAATATTTAAGACTTAACAAAAATTGGCTTAAAATATTATATATAGAAGACGGAATTATATATATTCCTGAATGTTACAATGCCAGCAACATAAAAATAAAACGATCAAATATAAAGCATTGCTATAAAGAAATCGAAGTCAGTTTTAAATTGAGAGAAAATAAAATTAATGGTTTCCTACATAATAACGGTATTATTAGTTTGCATGGTACTGAGATTACGTGTGAGAGGGATTCTGTTTATATCAAAATAGATGATCCTTTTAAAGGTGAGATAATAAAAAGGCAAAATATGGAAATATTATCTTACAAACATGGATATTTTAAACAGCACAAAATAAACATTTTTAACTCGAAAGTCAAACTAATTAATACTCACCATTCAAAAATATTGATGTCTAATTTAGACGAAATAAACGTCTTCAGCGAAATAATCAGTTACAATGTTGACGATAAACATTTAAGACCATTAGAAGATAAATATTCAAAAGGAATTTATGGAAAATATTTTAATGAATTAAAGACAAAAGTGACCAGTATTTTGGAATATTTTTCTAGTTATTTTAAATATATTATTTACTCATTATTATGTATTATTGTAGTGAGCTTTTGTCTATTCACTCTGATTAAATGTTTTCTACTAAATAGCAACAAAAGAAGAAGTAATTTAATACAAGCAAGACCTGAAAACAATGAAGAAGAATTAAATTCAATAGATTCAATTGATATTCGATTGAGAGAAATAATGTGATTATCGAGACGAAAACATTTTAAAGAAGGGGGATGTCATATTATAAGTTGATGACTTGAATATTTTATCAACTAGAACTTATTAAAATTCATTTTACCTTATTTGGAAATTTGCAATAGCATCTTTATTCTTTTTAAGAATCTTGTCACGTACATAATTCAATATATAAGCAACTCTTTTTATTATTATAGCCATCTTATCTTTAATAAAGAATTAGTTATAACAATCTTTTTATTGTCCGTATTACATTACAAATCCAACCTAAAATATTCGATTTTTCTGTTTTTTGAACTCTTTTTCACATGCGCGCATGTTAAGTTTGCGTAGGTTTTTAGTAAAATTTGAAAAAAGATACTAAAATAAATTTTAATATTTAATGCGTAAATCAAAAAAGTTTAAGGTATTTTTTTAAAATAACACTGAAATTCATGTTTATCCTCTACACTATTTTTAAGACCCTCTTTTGAACAAATTTTTTACACCACATGTTTTGCCTTTACTGTAATGTCGCACACTCATGTTTTTTTAAAATTAAGCCGTTTTGTTTTAAAAGCATTTGTATTTTTGTTGGCAAGCATTTTTTGCGATTTCTTCTTTCTAAAACACCAATAATAAAGACTTCATATGGTTTATATGATTAAATTTTTCAAAGCAAATGATTATTTCGATGTAAAAATATTAAAAAATGTAACATATTAGACATTGCAGATAGAATAATTTTGACTGCATTTATTCCCGGAGATAATTTGGACGCATCCATTTTGTTTTCATCAAGGATGCAGGGAATTAAGGGTTTTTTACTGCTCTGGGATTTTTTTGAGTCACATTTGCCTTCAAATTTAAATAGAGAGTTTCCATTTTCACATTTTTTCCTGCTATTGTCATAAATACAACAATGAATTGGAGTAGCGTATGGATCAACTGTGAACAAATTTTGAATTGTTGGAATTTTTTCGTATAGACGATATATTAAATTATTTACATGAATTTTGAATCCTGTGTATCGGTTTATTTCCTGGAAAACAAATTCGTAGCCTATTCTTGCACTGGTTTTTAAATAAACTAAATTTTCGAAGTCTGTTTTTTTATCTTTTTCTAGAAAATCATCCAAAAACTGAAGTAAGACTTGAACACTTTCTTCTCTATTGGACAATCTGGGATAAGACGGCTTAAAAAATGTCATGTCAATGTATAAATTATCCACACATATGAAATTAAAAAAGACATTGCAAAAAAAGGTTGATTAAGTTAATAAAAATTTTATTTAAAAAAAAATAATTCATTTTTATTCTATTTGAGAATTTGATGATTTTTTTGCTAAAGAAAAAATTTAAAAAAAATTTTATGGAAGCAAAAAACAAAATAAAAAGTAAAAATTACTTGAGTATTTGTCAAAATTTGATAAAAAAAATTATTTAATAAAAATTAATTTGATAAAATTATATTTAAAAAAACGTTTTCATATTTTTTTTTAATTTGAAAATAAAAAAAAAGCTCTTTGAATCTAACAGATTTTTTATCAATCGATTTAATGCCAATTTTGGCGATTAAATAATAAAAAAAAAGCAATGAGAAAAAATTTTAATGAAATAAGAGTTTTTATTTATTTAAATTGTTTCAATCTGTTGAAATTTTTTTAAAACTTTCTTGCCTCTAGCAAAAAAATTAGTTAAAACCATTTTCAAGTAGGCATTACTCTAAAATTTTATTATTATAAAATTCACTTTTAAAAAATATTAAAGTTATGTGCATTTTTTAAAAAATCTCTTTTCAATTTTTACATTTAAAAATAAATTTAGACTAAATAAATGAATAAAAAATTTAATGACTTTTAATTTTTTATATTTTTTAATTCTATTTTTTAAAATTAGTCAAAATACAGAGTTGTTTTTAAGTCAAGTCAAGTCAATGACTTAAAATTTTTTTTTTTAGAAAAAGGCTAAGTAAAGCCGATCAGCTTGACGGTCAAAATTTTGGACCGTTTAAAAAATCGGTAAAAAAAAAGCGGGCAGTCAAAAGATACGGTCAAAATTGTGGCGGGCGGTCATTTAGCCGTTCAGCTCGGCAGCCAGAATTTTGGACTGCCACGCTGAAAAAAAAGAGGTTAAAAGATCATAAAAAAATAAAAATTCAAGATAATTAAATATGTTTATTGACTTAAAAAAAAAAAAAATTTAAGTCATGACTTTGACTTAAAAAAACAAAAAAATTTAAGTCAAGTCATAACTTCGACTTAAATTTTTGTGACCTAGACTTAAAACTGTGACTTAAAAATAAGTCTGTCAAAACATTGACTTGTAATATTTAAATTTTTGAAACAAGTCAAGACTTGTTATTTTTTATAAAAAAAATTTCAAGTCCAAGTCACACTTTGATAAGTTTTTGAATTTTTTAAAACTTAAAATTTTAAAAGTATTATTCTTATAAAAAATACAATTAAAATCAAATAATAATAAATTAAATTGTTAAATGTCTAAAATTTCATGCTGTTTACTCAATATGATTTTTCAATTGTTTTGTATTTGATTCATCCATTGTTTGATTAAATATTGGCAATTTTGAGGTAGATTTTGAAGGCAATCTAAAATCACCTGTAAATAATACATTTCCTCTTGGACCTTCAATAAACGCCATCACTGATCATTTGAAAAAAATTTGACTTTTAGTGAATTTTCTCTAAGAATTCTGTAAAAATTGAAGTCTTCCAGATTTTTCATGTGATCATCATGAAAATGAGTGAGTATAAAGCATCGAATTCTGGGATTAAAAAGAACGTTTGACGAAAAATTATCTATACAAATTTCAGGATATAACTCAAGTTGACCATCAAAGTTATTCATGTCCTTAATGTTAAAATTTTTTTATTCTTTTAATAGTGATTTAAACATGTAATCCAATTTTAGCAGTCAAAGTAAATATTTTAAGAAAAAAATTTATTTTGATGATAAATTATTTTTTAAATCATGTTTTTTTATTTTTAGAATTCCATTCGAAAATGAGCCAATGTGTCCTTTGATATTTCCCACATGTCCTCTGTTAATTTTGGCTTTACGTTGACTGTTTAAATTGGTCCTTTTCTTATTGAATAAATTTTTTTTGGTTAAAAGAACTTTGGCATCAAAAGTCCGATGTTGGTCACTAAGTTCTTTGTTAATTTTTTTTTCTTCATTTTTGTTTTTAATTAATTCTTTATAATTGATGCAATTCCTTTTTAAGGGCTATAAAAAATTTAATATTAAAGTAAAAAAAGAGAGAAAAAAATTAAAAATTCTAACTTTGACCCCAAGCTTTATAGCGAGCTGCATTTTGGCATTATCTTGTTCTTCTTTGCTAAGACCTTTGATGCCAAAATTATACACATCAAATTTAGCCTGTTTTAAAGAAATGGTTTCTTTTTTGCTTTCTGTTTAAGTTTTATTTAGATTTTTTTTCTAAATTTTAATTTTAATTTTAAATCGTATTTTACTATTTAAAATTTAACAAATATTGATCATTTTTAGATTTAGCATTATCCGGTTTTTGTTTTTTTCCATTAAAAAAAAACTCTTCTTTTGTCTGAACTTTTTTAATCGGGTCTGGTATTCCATTCATTTTTTGCTAAATATATAAGGAGAATTAATATTTGTACTCAATTAAATATATGCAAAATTTAGTTTTTTATTTAAAAAAAAATATGAGCTAATGCATTAATTTCTTAACAATAATCTTGACATATAATAATTATTTTTTGTCTCTTTCAATAATTATCAATTTAATAAAAGATTTTTGAATAAATTTTTACAAAGAAATTTTCTAAGATTAATTTTGATTTTTTATAAGTTGATTCTTTTAGTTAAATTTATTTTGGATAGATAAAATAAGTCAATAATTAATTATATTCTTTGAATTAACATATTTATTTAGCCAAAATGCCAACTGTTGTAACAAAAATGTAAAAAAATAAAAAATTGTTTTTTTTTTAATTTCCATTAAAAATTCCAATTGCAAATTGAAGTTTGAGATCAAATCAAAAGATCAAAATATAAATTGTAATATTTTTTTTTAAATAATAGTGAAAAAAAACTTTTTTCCTAAGCAATAGCTTGACATGATACGTCAAGTTTATTTTCATATATGAAATTTTAAAATATCACTTTTTATTTAACTTTAATAGGTTTCAATTTTCTAATTGATTTTAATGAAAATTTCAATTTAAAGACAAAAAAATTTACTGTTTTAAAATTTATAATTTGTTTAAATGGAAAAATAAAATTATTTTTGTTTGAATCAATGAATATAAAGCTATGAATTTGAATTTGTGAATTTACTTAACCTGAATTTATTAAATTATTGATGTTTTTATTAAATAATTAAGAGATCAATGATTTTGTTGCTATTTTGATACTGAACCCTTATTTGACATTACATGTCTAGTAATGTTTAGTATTTATTTTTCAAAAATTATCAAAATCATTAGATTAATTAAGTTTAAAAATTATAAATAATCTTTTTAATCTTAAAATTTGATCTGAAACTTAAATTTGCCCAATTCAAATCATTTTTTACTAATTGTTAAATTTAAAAAAATAACACTTAGCATATAAATTTAAATAATTGAATCATTTGATGTTTAACTTTTTTGAAATTTTTATTAATTTGCATATATTAAGCTGAAATTTCTCGAATTTTAATATCTTTATCTTGCTGTTTTAAAATCTTTATCCATTGATATTAATAAAATATTTAAGAAAAAAATAATTAAAAATCGGGATGATTAAGTAAAGGAATAATATAATTTTTTTATGGATATTTGTTATGATTTCAACATGCCTTTTTTCAAAATCAAACCAAAAGCTTGTGATTTAAGAACTAATCAATAGAATTAGTATTTTTAAATATTTTTATTTGTAAAATTTTTTTCAAGATTCTTTTCTAAAATTGTTTATAAGCTTAGCAATAAATTTTTTTGATTTTTAACAATGAAAAAAATGGATGATAAATTGTTGACAATTGAGTGACATTTCTGATAATTTTAAAGGTGAATTTAAGGTATTTAAAAAAATATTAAGTCTTGATTGATTTTTAGACAAATTGTGTTACTGATTATGGAATCTTTTAAAATTTCTTATTTTTAGATCATCTTGAGTACTTATTGTATTGCCAACCTTTAAATTCGATTTTTGCTCTGAACTGATAACTTTAATAAATGATCTAATTCTTGATCATAAACATTTCATGATAATTTTATTTATTATTTAGATAAATCTTTATTGTTTTGTTGAAATGGTATATTTGTTAGAAATTATCTAATTGATCAAACTAAATATTTAAAAAAATTGGGAGGAAAAAAAAAAATATTTGAAAAAATTTACAAAAATACTTAAAATCAAAATTTTTTAACACATTTAAAACCATTGAAAATAAAGTCAACTTAAAAATTTTTGTTAAAATTCTTTTTAAAAAAAAAGACGAAATTTTTTCCAGAATTAGACAGAAATGCAAACATGTAATGCATAAACGTTATACTATAACGTTTATGCTTTTTAGAAAAAAATTAGAAAAAAATTTGAAATTTTTTTCTAATTGTGCAAAAATGTTTCTGTAAAAATTTGTACAAACGATTTAGTTCAAAAGATTTAATTAGAAATTTGTCAAATATTATTATTAATATTATTATTAAAATATTATTATTATTATCTTAGATTATTTTTTAATTTATCATTCCACAGCGTTTATTTAAAATCAATAAATTTTAATTTTGAAATGATCCAAATTTTATTTTGAAAAAAGTTTTTTAAATTTTATTAATTCTTAATATTTAAATAAACGAATGTGTTCAACATGCTTGCACGGAAGACTAATTTCTTTTTTAAACACACTGAAATATATAATAAAATACATTTTTATTTTATTTTTATTGGTGGTGTTATACATTTGATGGTCTACCAGCCAAAGATCTATCCACATTTAAGATCATTTTTAAATGCCAAAATAATTCAACTTATAAAAGAAGAATACAATTTTCATAAATTAAAACTCAATAGATTTTTTATCTAATTACTAAAGCGTAAAAATTTCCTCAAGACATAGACCCCAAGCCATTTTCAGACTAAATTTTTTTGACACTCAAAATAGCTCATTTAAATTTTTTTATTAGCCAAGCTTGAAATTTTTCTCTAATTTAATATAAATAAAAATCTAATTTAAGGATATTTTTTTAATTATGACAAGGTGAAGCGTTTCGCTTGCTAGTTCGAATTTCTAAAATACAAAAATTAAATGTGAATAAAAAATCTTAAATAATCATTTACCTTAAATCAAGCTTTGATCTTGATACTAAATTGCTTTGGTATGACTGATTTTGACACTCAATGTCTCGGCTATCTTCATTTAGCGGTTTGAAAAAAATGTTAAAGATGAGTCATGTTGGGGCTTTGATTGTCGGCGGGGCTGGGAGTGGCCGGTTGGTCTTTGGGCGATGAGGGCGGTTGGTGAGAGTCCTAGTCACTTTGTCCAAACGTTTTGTACATCATGAACATGCGGCGCCTCTCGGCTTGGCTGTTGAAAGCGCGCTGTTGCTTCAACTTTAGTTTAATAGTATTACAAGATGGCACTTGACAATGTTCGTCCTTGCACAGCTTGGCATGAAGTATGCACACTGCGAGCAAATGATTACAATAATCACACTGTTTTGTCTTGTACTTTTGACATTGTCTAGAGTGTTGAATAACTCGTTTGAATTTAATGCATTTGGTGAGTGTACAATTGGCATTGCGACAATGCACGGCATGTATCAACGTGGACACGTACATGTCAATAGTTGGCTTTGACTTGCTCGATTTGACGTCTATTTTTGAGTCGGTTTTTTTGGCGGCGTCCGGCTCATTGGACGCCGGTTGACCGGCTAGCAATTTTTCCATTTTGTGCTCGTGAGCCCCTTTGGTCTCGTAGCACTCGAAACACAAATCAAAATCGTCGCAGACCAAACAGTGATAACGCGCTTCCATTTGACACATGCACTTGTTGCACGTGTACACAAACTTTTCGCTTTTTTGATTGTGCAACTCGTACAAAAGCGCCAATGTTGAATGTTTGGCGCGTCTAAGCGACGAAAACTCGTGATGTTTGTCGCGTGCAAAATTTAAAAATTCTTCACGTCCATTCATTAAATCGCACGATATGGCCGGATCCTTGTCCACAATGGGTCCCATTTGAGCCACTTTTTTAGCATCCAACAGTCTAATGACAAAAAAATCATCTTTACGCTTTTCCATGATGCCGAGTATTTTGCTCAACAAATCAGTGCACGACCAACCAACTTTTTTGGCTCTTTTTCTTTTCTTTTTTTTTTGCTGCTGCTGCTGAACAGTGAGTGTTTTTTTTTTGCCATTGACACTAACGTCCTTGACATCGAGTTGATCGTTGGCAACGGTCACGTGTTCGTCAAGCAACGAGCTAAAGTCGTCGTTGGCAGCGGCCATGGCGGCCTCGGCCTCTTCTTTGCGTCTTTTTTCCTCTTGCTGTTCTCTCTTACGTATACAATCTTCGAGTACATTGGGCCAAAAGTCGCCCTCAAAGTACGGTATGTCCATGGGCGTTTTGACGCCGTTCTCGATAGAGTCCCTGTATATATCCTTGTAGTCGATGACGACACGTTCAATGATGCCTTTGTCGAGCATTTTTTTGTACCAATCTTGAAGCCGTTTTGGCTCGGGCGCCGTTTGTTCCACCGGGTGACAATTAAATATGTAATCGTCGCGTTCGGACGGCGGACACGCCCAAATGTGCGCCCACTGAAATCCCTGCCGCTTGGCGTAGTCCAAATAGCCGATGAGCAGCTCGTGGTACACGTTGGTGCGCAGTTCTTTCGGCCGGAAAAAGAACACCGAGTCCAGATAGGAGATGTAGAGGCGGCGCGTGTTCGGATGGGCCACTTCGGAGCCGTACTCTTGGACGTGCATGCCGAAAAAACAGACGTCGGCGCCGTCTATGTGCTCAAAAGCGAAAATGGCTTTGGTGCGAAAGGCGAATTGTTCGGCGAGTTGGCCGTCGAAGCGCGCCTTCATCATGGCCTTGACCTCGCATTGTTTGTCGATGGAGGACAGGATGCGGATGGTGACGTGGCCGGTCTGAGCGCGTAATTGCGCGTCGTTGTCCGTCGCCGACTTTAAGTACGAGTTGACGCGATTTTCTAAAAAGTCGCCCAATTGCGTCCGCTGCAGTTTTGCCGAGCTAAAGCGATTTTCTTTTTTGGCCTGGGTCGATTGGCGCCGACGCAAACACGTCTCGCACACAAACTTACTAAATATTTGCTCCATGTACAAAGCGCATATTTGATGCCACTTGCGACCACAGTCCGCACATTTCACAATTTGCTCGGGTTCTTCGTGATCGTTTTTCATTTGAACAAAAAGCGATTTTTTGACGTCGAGCAACGGTTGAGTGGGGTCGTCGCCAATGGGCACGGTGTCGCCGTGGCCGCCGCTCGACTTGAAACACTTCAGACAGTACGTGTACTTGTCGCAGTTGGCGTTGGGCTGCGTTTGATCGGTGTTGTTGTACAAAAAGTAGATGGCGTTGTGCGCTATTGTGCAACACATTTGATTGCCGTAGCAAGAGAGGACCTGAGGCGAAAATGTGTACTGTTGGCCGCAACAGTAGCCCATGTCGTGCATGGCCGAGTCGATGCGCGACGCAAATATCTCCGATAATTTGGTGCAGTTTTTGTAGACTTTGGACGTTTTTTTGTTGTAGAGCCAAGCGTTGTTGAACATCAGCCACATGTCATCGACAAACTCTTGCGGATTTGAGTACACGCCATCGGTCAATTTTTGACGCACCGTCGACAAATCCATCGGTCGTTTAACTATGCTGAAATAGTCGTGCAAACCGAGACGTTCCGGATCGACCGGTTCGAGAAATGCCCACGCGTCCGCATCGCTCGCCACTGCGTCCAATATGGCCAATAGCTTTTCGTTAAGGTACTTGGTGGGGAATTTAATGAGCGGTTTGTTGTTCGCGTCCTTGGTCGTGGTGGCAACGGTGGTGTCCACGACCGTCACCGACGATGATGACGCCGACAACGACGACGACGAACTGGCCACTATTGCCGACGAGCTAGTGTCGTTGACGGGCTCGGTTTTGACGTCGGGCTTTTTTTTTATTTTGACCTTGACCTCGGTCAATAATGGTTCGTCCTTGACCTCTGGTTGGTTTTTAATTTGAGCTGTGGCCGAGGGTTTGGTGGACGATGGCGCTATTTTGTTAGGTGGACCGTGGTTGCCTGCCGACAAATCTGGGTTGTACGCGTTCAACGGTATTAGCTTGGTGTGAAAGTCGTTTGGTTTTGTGTTGCCGCTCGAATGACGCTGGCCAGATGTGGCGGTGGCCGACGCCTTATTGCATCTGTATTCGAATTCTTTTTGTTTTTTGTAAATTCGTTCGGTCAACAAATGAAAGTAGTCCTCTTGATTTTCGGCCTGGTCGTACATTTCGTATTCGGTGCGTACGGCATAGTTGACCAAATTGGTGAGACGCGAATCGGTGTATATTTTGGTGTCCTGTGTCGGAAATATTGCCTGGAGAATTTTTTGTATGATGTTATTGCGCTGGTCGGTAGTGATTTTTTCGTGCCACGGCTTGTTCGTGCGTGGCTGCTGCGGCTGTTGTTGCAGTAGGTTGATGGGCGTGCCTTGGCTGTTCACCGCGCCATTGCTCACACTCTGCTGGCCGTTCTGCTGGCTTTGGCACAGCGGATTGCACACGCGACAATCCTTTTTGCTACATTTTTTCCAATGGGTAATTATTTTGCGCGAGGAGGCGCAGTGAGCCCGCTTACAATTGCTGATTTTGGGCCGCTTGTTCGGCGGACCGGCGTCCATTTCGTTCAAGTCAAGACTTTTTTTTTTTTTTAATTAAAATTTTTTATTATTTTATTTTTGAATTAAATTATATATTTTTTTTTAATTTTTTTGAATAAAATTTTTTGATTTTAATTTTTTGAATTTTTAACTTTTTATTTTTTTTTTTAAAGTGTGTGTGTTAAAAACACATACTCTCTCTCTCTCTCACTCACTCACTAGCACTTTTTTAGTTAAGCCAATAAAAAAATAATTTCATAACTTTAGCTACGCATCTAAATAAAAACTATAGATGCAACATCCTTCACTTTTTACATAAACTTTAAATAAAAATTTTCTCAAAAAATTCAATTTAACTTAGAAATTCTAGCGAGACCGAACACGAGGCCCAAGCTAACTTTAAAAAAAAAACGAGGAGCATGAATATTTAAGAAATATTTGAAAGAACAATAGTTATGTCTTTGAATTTTATCACAGAACCACTATACATAACTATTTTTATTGTGTTTTTAAAACACACACTCTAAAAAAAAAATAAAAATTTAAAAATTCAAAAAATTAAAGTCAAAAAATTTTATTCAAAAAAATTAAAAAAAATAAATAATTTAATTCAAAAAAAAAAAAAAGTCTTGACTTGGATTTTTTTCTGGGACTTTTAAACAACTCTGAAAAGACTTCTCGAGGAAAATTATTTGGAAAAATTACGTATTAATTGCATTAATACTTAATAAATTTATTGAAAAATTAAAAAAAATTATTCTTTAATGGGTTAAATGGGTAAAAGAGGTTAAAATTCTTCATTTAGGGTTAAATTTAGGTTTAATTATATTCAATTCTAGGTGTAATCGGTTTAACTACTTTAACCCCTTTGGACCTCACACAATTAACTGCCAGAGGTAAAGGGATGACTAAAAAAATTCGGGGAAATTGGTTGACTATTTTTGAAGTTTTCGAGCACTAAGGCTAAGGGACGACTTTTTAAGAGTCTCAAAGAAAGAGTGGTTGATTTAAGAAACGCTTGGTGTTTTAATTTAATTTGATTTTTATTTTCTTAATTGTTATTTCGATTATTTTCGATTTTGAATTTTTTTATATTACTTTATGACAAATTTTTCAAAAAATAAAATATTTTAATAAAGATATTTCATTTAGTAAAAAAGGACAAACGTTAAAACCATCAACAAGTTAATATTAAAAAAAAGAGATATTTTGAATTTTATCTTGTTTTATTTCATCAAATAAAAATTTGATTGAAAAATGCAATAAATTGCAGAGTTTTACTATTTACAGAATCATTTTTATACAATTAGGTAAAAATTATAAAAAGTTAAGAAAATAAGAAAAGTAAAGAAAATGAAAGTGAAATATTTTTAAAATTAAAAAAAAATTGATAATTTTCAGTATTAATTTTATTGCTTAAAAAATGATAAAAAAATTTGAAATTTAGCGTGTTTTTCTATTCTTTTAATTACCAAAATTTATAGTTACCAAGTTTAGCCGAACTCTCTTTTTTTCGTTTGAATATTTCACAACCATTTTGCTCGAAAACTTCAAAAATAGTCAACCAATTTCCCCGAATTTTTTTAGTCATCCCTTTACCTCTGGCAGTTAATTGTGTGAGGTCCAAAGGGGTTAAAGTAGTTAAACCGATTACACCTAGAATTGAATATAATTAAACCTAAATTTAACCCTAAATGAAGAATTTTAACCTCTTTTACCCATTTAACCCATTAAAGAATAATTTTTTTTAATTTTTCAATAAATTTATTAAGTATTAATGCAATTAATACGTAATTTTTCCAAATAATTTTCCTCGAGAAGTCTTTTCAGAGTTGTTTAAAAGTCCCAGAAAAAAATCCAAGTCAAGACTTTTTTTTTTTTTTGAATTAAATTATTTATTTTTTTTAATTTTTTTGAATAAAATTTTTTGACTTTAATTTTTTGAATTTTTAAATTTTTATTTTTTTTTTAGAGTGTGTGTTTTAAAAACACAATAAAAATAGTTATGTATAGTGGTTCTGTGATAAAATTCAAAGACATAACTATTGTTCTTTCAAATATTTCTTAAATATTCATGCTCCTCGTTTTTTTTTTAAAGTTAGCTTGGGCCTCGTGTTCGGTCTCGCTAGAATTTCTAAGTTAAATTGAATTTTTTGAGAAAATTTTTATTTAAAGTTTATGTAAAAAGTGAAGGATGTTGCATCTATAGTTTTTATTTAGATGCGTAGCTAAAGTTATGAAATTATTTTTTTATTGGCTTAACTAAAAAAGTGCTAGTGAGTGAGTGAGAGAGAGAGAGAGTATGTGTTTTTAACACACACACTTTAAAAAAAAAAATAAAAAGTTAAAAATTCAAAAAATTAAAATCAAAAAATTTTATTCAAAAAAATTAAAAAAAAATATATAATTTAATTCAAAAATAAAATAATAAAAAATTTTAATTAAAAAAAAAAAAAAGTCTTGACTTGGACTTTTTTCTGGGACTTTTAAACAACTCTGAAAAGACTTCTCGAGGAAAATTAAAAATTTCAATTTTAAAATAAAGTTTATTGACTAGAAAAAACCAAATAAAAAAAATGCAAATAAATCAAAATTTTATTCCCAATCTGAATCAGACTCAGAATCATTATGGCCATCTTGCTTCTTTTCACTTTTTTCTTCGCCGCCACCCAAAAATTTTCTTCTCATTTCCAACTCTTTTTTCAAGTGATCAGCTAAACTAATACTTCCAACCTCTTTAGCGCATTTGATGATATGGTCAGAGGTGGAGGCGGAGGAGGACTTGATAATTTGCTAATAACCAAGAGCAATAGAATTAGATTTTAATTGTATAAGAAACGCTAACCAAAAATCTCAATTTAGCATCACTAAAAAAAAAGAAATTAGAGAGTCCTTTTTAGTTATTTTTAAAAACGCAAAATGTCTGATCGTAACAGAGGAAGACCTAGAAGCAGGAGTAGAAGTGGGGACCGAAGATCATCACGAGGTGATGACCGCCGCGGCGGTGATTATAGACATGGCGACAGGGGTGGATACGATCAAGGAAGAGATCCTCGTCAATCATTTGGCGGCAGGGATGATTCGAGCCGACCGCCTTACAGGTCAGGCGACAGATACGGAGCAGATAGGGAAAGAGACAGATCTAGCTACGGAGGTGATAGAAGCTATTGTGGAGACAGGGATGGTCGAGGCGGCTATGGCGGCGACAGTGGTGGTCGCGGAGGATATGGTGGTGACAGAGGAGGCTACGGAGATAGGGGCGGCTATGGGGGCCGTGGTGGTGGTCGAGGCGGCTATGGCGGCGACAGTGGTGGTCGCGGAGGATATGGTGGTGACAGAGGAGGCTACGGAGATATGGGCGGCTATGGTGGCCGTAATGGTGGTCGAGGCGGCTATGGCGGCGACCGTGGTGGCCGTGGGGGAGGCTTTGGCGGCAGAGGTGGTCCTCCACCTCCACCAAGTAATAAAATTTAAAAAAATTTTTTTTTTTTTCTTTATTTATTTCAAAATTTAATTAAAAAAAATTTAATTTATTTTTTTAATTTAAAGGAACGGAGCCCGAAAATATAGAAATCTACACAAATTATTTTGAATTGTGTAGAAGACCAAACTGGACACTATACCAGTACCATGTAGACTTCGATCCACCGATTGAGTCAAAGAAGCTAAGAATTGGACTGATGAGACAGCATGATCATCTTTTTTCCAATGTGAAAGCATTCGATGGAGCCAAGTTGTACTCAATTGTAACATTGGACAATGAAGTGACCGAGCTACAAAGTACAAAGCAGTTTGACCCAAAAACAGTTAACATTAAAGTGAGCCTGTCTGGTGCCAAAAGTCCACAGGACAAAGAATGTCTCACGCTTTTAAATGTAGTTCTAAAAAGGTGTCTTACCAAGTCAAAATTTGTTGAATTTGGCCGCGAAAGAGCCTACTTTGACTTTGAAAACATGCACGAGCTACCCAAATACCATTTAAAAGTTGCTTCTGGTTACAAAGCCAGTATAGATGTATATCAGTCTAGGCTGTTGCTGTGCACGGAAATTGCACATAAATTGATCAACTTCGACACTGTTTGGGACATAATGGAGCGAATGTATAGAGACTGCAGGCCCGATGAGTACAAGGATGCTTGCATGAACCAATTGGTAGGAACAACAGTGATGACCAATTATAACAAGAAAACATATAGGATTTATGACACCAACTGGGAGCAAACCCCAGAGAGCTCATTCCTGAAAAAGGACGGCTCTTCCGTATCGTTTATGGATTACTGCTACGAGAATTACAAGATTCGAATAAGAAATATGAGACAGCCACTTTTGGTTAGTTTGCCAAAAGAAAGAGATAAAAATCGAGACAAAAATGCCAACGAGCCGGTGAGACCAATTTTGCTGGTGCCCGAGCTCTGCTTGTCAACAGGAACTGTCCTTTTGAAAAGTCCTGTTGCATCTCCATTCCTCCATAATAATAATTTCATTTTATATTTTCAATTTATTGTTTTTGTGAATTAAAAAAGAAGAAGCCAATTTTAAGTTCAAAATGGAAAAAAAAACAGAAATTAACAAATGAGAAGAAATTTATACATTATAAACTGAATTTAAATTGCATAGTTAATTTAAATAACCAACTATGGTTTGTTAATTTATAGATAGAAAAGTTTACCATCTAAAGAAGGTGCATGCGGACGATGCAATGATTCACCAACCAAATGAGCCAGTTTGCTAGCATAATGACAGGGAGCAGGTACCCGAATTTGAGCTGGCCAATTATAATACAAATGAGTGAATCTGTAAGTAATTATCTGAAGTTTGTCAGGTGTCAAGCCACTTTTATCTTCCAAAATATGACATATTTTTTTTTGCCGAGTCCCTGTAATAATCCATTCCTATTACCATAGCGTTTTTTACGGGTATAGTAACCCCCCATATTTCGCCACCAAGCTTGCAATTCATTTGAATGGCCAATTTAGTTATGGCTGACTTTGTTTTGTTCATGTTATTAATATTAATCAGATTGGAAGTGACACATTGACTTGGCAAACCGAATTCAATGCAGCATGTTTGTTTGATCGAGTCATAGACATCTTTGGCAGTATTGGGCAAAACACAAACAACAAGCTGCGGATTTGACGACTTGACCACATCTTTTATTCCATTGGCAAATAAAATAGCTGAGGATCCACGACCACTGTCCGGCAATCTGACCAACTGGGCCCGGTCAATTCTGAAGTCCATTGGATCCGACACTGATTGCAGTTCACTCATTAGCATAGTAGCAGAGCTCGGGCACCAGCAAAATTGGTCTCACCGGCTCGTTGGCATTTTTGTCTCGATTTTTATCTCTTTCTTTTGGCAAACTAACCAAAAGTGGCTGTCTCATATTTCTTATTCGAATCTTGTAATTCTCGTAGCAGTAATCCATAAACGATACGGAAGAGCCGTCCTTTTTCAGGAATGAGCTCTCTGGGGTTTGCTCCCAGTTGGTGTCATAAATCCTATATGTTTTCTTGTTATAATTGGTCATCACTGTTGTTCCTACCAATTGGTTCATGCAAGCATCCTTGTACTCATCGGGCCTGCAGTCTCTATACATTCGCTCCATTATGTCCCAAACAGTGTCGAAGTTGATCAATTTATGTGCAATTTCCGTGCACAGCAACAGCCTAGACTGATATACATCTATACTGGCTTTGTAACCAGAAGCAACTTTTAAATGGTATTTGGGTAGCTCGTGCATGTTTTCAAAGTCAAAGTAGGCTCTTTCGCGGCCAAATTCAACAAATTTTGACTTGGTAAGACACCTTTTTAGAACTACATTTAAAAGCGTGAGACATTCTTTGTCCTGTGGACTTTTGGCACCAGACAGGCTCACTTTAATGTTAACTGTTTTTGGGTCAAACTGCTTTGTACTTTGTAGCTCGGTCACTTCATTGTCCAATGTTACAATTGAGTACAACTTGGCTCCATCGAATGCTTTCACATTGGAAAAAAGATGATCATGCTGTCTCATCAGTCCAATTCTTAGCTTCTTTGACTCAATCGGTGGATCGAAGTCTACATGGTACTGGTATAGTGTCCAGTTTGGTCTTCTACACAATTCAAAATAATTTGTGTAGATTTCTATATTTTCGGGCTCCGTTCCTTTAAATTAAAAAAATAAATTAAATTTTTTTTAATTAAATTTTGAAATAAATAAAGAAAAAAAAAAAAATTTTTTTAAATTTTATTACTTGGTGGAGGTGGAGGACCACCTCTGCCGCCAAAGCCTCCCCCACGGCCACCACGGTCGCCGCCATAGCCGCCTCGACCACCATTACGGCCACCATAGCCGCCCATATCTCCGTAGCCTCCTCTGTCACCACCATATCCTCCGCGACCACCACTGTCGCCGCCATAGCCGCCTCGACCACCACCACGGCCCCCATAGCCGCCCCTATCTCCGTAGCCTCCTCTGTCACCACCATATCCTCCGCGACCACCACTGTCGCCGCCATAGCCGCCTCGACCATCCCTGTCTCCACAATAGCTTCTATCACCTCCGTAGCTAGATCTGTCTCTTTCCCTATCTGCTCCGTATCTGTCGCCTGACCTGTAAGGCGGTCGGCTCGAATCATCCCTGCCGCCAAATGATTGACGAGGATCTCTTCCTTGATCGTATCCACCCCTGTCGCCATGTCTATAATCACCGCCGCGGCGGTCATCACCTCGTGATGATCTTCGGTCCCCACTTCTACTCCTGCTTCTAGGTCTTCCTCTGTTACGATCAGACATTTTGCGTTTTTAAAAATAACTAAAAAGGACTCTCTAATTTCTTTTTTTTTAGTGATGCTAAATTGAGATTTTTGGTTAGCGTTTCTTATACAATTAAAATCTAATTCTATTGCTCTTGGTTATTAGCAAATTATCAAGTCCTCCTCCGCCTCCACCTCTGACCATATCATCAAATGCGCTAAAGAGGTTGGAAGTATTAGTTTAGCTGATCACTTGAAAAAAGAGTTGGAAATGAGAAGAAAATTTTTGGGTGGCGGCGAAGAAAAAAGTGAAAAGAAGCAAGATGGCCATAATGATTCTGAGTCTGATTCAGATTGGGAATAAAATTTTGATTTATTTGCATTTTTTTTATTTGGTTTTTTCTAGTCAATAAACTTTATTTTAAAATTGAAATTTTTAATTTTCCTCGAGAAGTCTTTTCAGAGTTGTTTAAAAGTCCCAGAAAAAAGTCCAAGTCAAGACTTTTTTTTTTTTTTAATTAAAATTTTTTATTATTTTATTTTTGAATTAAATTATATATTTTTTTTTAATTTTTTTGAATAAAATTTTTTGATTTTAATTTTTTGAATTTTTAACTTTTTATTTTTTTTTTTAAAGTGTGTGTGTTAAAAACACATACTCTCTCTCTCTCTCACTCACTCACTAGCACTTTTTTAGTTAAGCCAATAAAAAAATAATTTCATAACTTTAGCTACGCATCTAAATAAAAACTATAGATGCAACATCCTTCACTTTTTACATAAACTTTAAATAAAAATTTTCTCAAAAAATTCAATTTAACTTAGAAATTCTAGCGAGACCGAACACGAGGCCCAAGCTAACTTTAAAAAAAAAACGAGGAGCATGAATATTTAAGAAATATTTGAAAGAACAATAGTTATGTCTTTGAATTTTATCACAGAACCACTATACATAACTATTTTTATTGTGTTTTTAAAACACACACTCTAAAAAAAAAATAAAAATTTAAAAATTCAAAAAATTAAAGTCAAAAAATTTTATTCAAAAAAATTAAAAAAAATAAATAATTTAATTCAAAAAAAAAAAAAAGTCTTGACTTGGATTTTTTTCTGGGACTTTTAAACAACTCTGAAAAGACTTCTCGAGGAAAATTATTTGGAAAAATTACGTATTAATTGCATTAATACTTAATAAATTTATTGAAAAATTAAAAAAAATTATTCTTTAATGGGTTAAATGGGTAAAAGAGGTTAAAATTCTTCATTTAGGGTTAAATTTAGGTTTAATTATATTCAATTCTAGGTGTAATCGGTTTAACTACTTTAACCCCTTTGGACCTCACACAATTAACTGCCAGAGGTAAAGGGATGACTAAAAAAATTCGGGGAAATTGGTTGACTATTTTTGAAGTTTTCGAGCAAAATGGTTGTGAAATATTCAAACGAAAAAAAGAGAGTTCGGCTAAACTTGGTAACTATAAATTTTGGTAATTAAAAGAATAGAAAAACACGCTAAATTTCAAATTTTTTTATCATTTTTTAAGCAATAAAATTAATACTGAAAATTATCAATTTTTTTTTAATTTTAAAAATATTTCACTTTCATTTTCTTTACTTTTCTTATTTTCTTAACTTTTTATAATTTTTACCTAATTGTATAAAAATGATTCTGTAAATAGTAAAACTCTGCAATTTATTGCATTTTTCAATCAAATTTTTATTTGATGAAATAAAACAAGATAAAATTCAAAATATCTCTTTTTTTTAATATTAACTTGTTGATGGTTTTAACGTTTGTCCTTTTTTACTAAATGAAATATCTTTATTAAAATATTTTATTTTTTGAAAAATTTGTCATAAAGTAATATAAAAAAATTCAAAATCGAAAATAATCGAAATAACAATTAAGAAAATAAAAATCAAATTAAATTAAAACACCAAGCGTTTCTTAAATCAACCACTCTTTCTTTGAGACTCTTAAAAAGTCGTCCCTTAGCCTTAGTGCTCGAAAACTTCAAAAATAGTCAACCAATTTCCCCGAATTTTTTTAGTCATCCCTTTACCTCTGGCAGTTAATTGTGTGAGGTCCAAAGGGGTTAAAGTAGTTAAACCGATTACACCTAGAATTGAATATAATTAAACCTAAATTTAACCCTAAATGAAGAATTTTAACCTCTTTTACCCATTTAACCCATTAAAGAATAATTTTTTTTAATTTTTCAATAAATTTATTAAGTATTAATGCAATTAATACGTAATTTTTCCAAATAATTTTCCTCGAGAAGTCTTTTCAGAGTTGTTTAAAAGTCCCAGAAAAAAATCCAAGTCAAGACTTTTTTTTTTTTTTGAATTAAATTATTTATTTTTTTTAATTTTTTTGAATAAAATTTTTTGACTTTAATTTTTTGAATTTTTAAATTTTTATTTTTTTTTTAGAGTGTGTGTTTTAAAAACACAATAAAAATAGTTATGTATAGTGGTTCTGTGATAAAATTCAAAGACATAACTATTGTTCTTTCAAATATTTCTTAAATATTCATGCTCCTCGTTTTTTTTTTAAAGTTAGCTTGGGCCTCGTGTTCGGTCTCGCTAGAATTTCTAAGTTAAATTGAATTTTTTGAGAAAATTTTTATTTAAAGTTTATGTAAAAAGTGAAGGATGTTGCATCTATAGTTTTTATTTAGATGCGTAGCTAAAGTTATGAAATTATTTTTTTATTGGCTTAACTAAAAAAGTGCTAGTGAGTGAGTGAGAGAGAGAGAGAGTATGTGTTTTTAACACACACACTTTAAAAAAAAAAATAAAAAGTTAAAAATTCAAAAAATTAAAATCAAAAAATTTTATTCAAAAAAATTAAAAAAAAATATATAATTTAATTCAAAAATAAAATAATAAAAAATTTTAATTAAAAAAAAAAAAAAGTCTTGACTTGAACGAAATGGACGCCGGTCCGCCGAACAAGCGGCCCAAAATCAGCAATTGTAAGCGGGCTCACTGCGCCTCCTCGCGCAAAATAATTACCCATTGGAAAAAATGTAGCAAAAAGGATTGTCGCGTGTGCAATCCGCTGTGCCAAAGCCAGCAGAACGGCCAGCAGAGTGTGAGCAATGGCGCGGTGAACAGCCAAGGCACGCCCATCAACCTACTGCAACAACAGCCGCAGCAGCCACGCACGAACAAGCCGTGGCACGAAAAAATCACTACCGACCAGCGCAATAACATCATACAAAAAATTCTCCAGGCAATATTTCCGACACAGGACACCAAAATATACACCGATTCGCGTCTCACCAATTTGGTCAACTATGCCGTACGCACCGAATACGAAATGTACGACCAGGCCGAAAATCAAGAGGACTACTTTCATTTGTTGACCGAACGAATTTACAAAAAACAAAAAGAATTCGAATACAGATGCAATAAGGCGTCGGCCACCGCCACATCTGGCCAGCGTCATTCGAGCGGCAACACAAAACCAAACGACTTTCACACCAAGCTAATACCGTTGAACGCGTACAACCCAGATTTGTCGGCAGGCAACCACGGTCCACCTAACAAAATAGCGCCATCGTCCACCAAACCCTCGGCCACAGCTCAAATTAAAAACCAACCAGAGGTCAAGGACGAACCATTATTGACCGAGGTCAAGGTCAAAATAAAAAAAAAGCCCGACGTCAAAACCGAGCCCGTCAACGACACTAGCTCGTCGGCAATAGTGGCCAGTTCGTCGTCGTCGTTGTCGGCGTCATCATCGTCGGTGACGGTCGTGGACACCACCGTTGCCACCACGACCAAGGACGCGAACAACAAACCGCTCATTAAATTCCCCACCAAGTACCTTAACGAAAAGCTATTGGCCATATTGGACGCAGTGGCGAGCGATGCGGACGCGTGGGCATTTCTCGAACCGGTCGATCCGGAACGTCTCGGTTTGCACGACTATTTCAGCATAGTTAAACGACCGATGGATTTGTCGACGGTGCGTCAAAAATTGACCGATGGCGTGTACTCAAATCCGCAAGAGTTTGTCGATGACATGTGGCTGATGTTCAACAACGCTTGGCTCTACAACAAAAAAACGTCCAAAGTCTACAAAAACTGCACCAAATTATCGGAGATATTTGCGTCGCGCATCGACTCGGCCATGCACGACATGGGCTACTGTTGCGGCCAACAGTACACATTTTCGCCTCAGGTCCTCTCTTGCTACGGCAATCAAATGTGTTGCACAATAGCGCACAACGCCATCTACTTTTTGTACAACAACACCGATCAAACGCAGCCCAACGCCAACTGCGACAAGTACACGTACTGTCTGAAGTGTTTCAAGTCGAGCGGCGGCCACGGCGACACCGTGCCCATTGGCGACGACCCCACTCAACCGTTGCTCGACGTCAAAAAATCGCTTTTTGTTCAAATGAAAAACGATCACGAAGAACCCGAGCAAATTGTGAAATGTGCGGACTGTGGTCGCAAGTGGCATCAAATATGCGCTTTGTACATGGAGCAAATATTTAGTAAGTTTGTGTGCGAGACGTGTTTGCGTCGGCGCCAATCGACCCAGGCCAAAAAAGAAAATCGCTTTAGCTCGGCAAAACTGCAGCGGACGCAATTGGGCGACTTTTTAGAAAATCGCGTCAACTCGTACTTAAAGTCGGCGACGGACAACGACGCGCAATTACGCGCTCAGACCGGCCACGTCACCATCCGCATCCTGTCCTCCATCGACAAACAATGCGAGGTCAAGGCCATGATGAAGGCGCGCTTCGACGGCCAACTCGCCGAACAATTCGCCTTTCGCACCAAAGCCATTTTCGCTTTTGAGCACATAGACGGCGCCGACGTCTGTTTTTTCGGCATGCACGTCCAAGAGTACGGCTCCGAAGTGGCCCATCCGAACACGCGCCGCCTCTACATCTCCTATCTGGACTCGGTGTTCTTTTTCCGGCCGAAAGAACTGCGCACCAACGTGTACCACGAGCTGCTCATCGGCTATTTGGACTACGCCAAGCGGCAGGGATTTCAGTGGGCGCACATTTGGGCGTGTCCGCCGTCCGAACGCGACGATTACATATTTAATTGTCACCCGGTGGAACAAACGGCGCCCGAGCCAAAACGGCTTCAAGATTGGTACAAAAAAATGCTCGACAAAGGCATCATTGAACGTGTCGTCATCGACTACAAGGATATATACAGGGACTCTATCGAGAACGGCGTCAAAACGCCCATGGACATACCGTACTTTGAGGGCGACTTTTGGCCCAATGTACTCGAAGATTGTATACGTAAGAGAGAACAGCAAGAGGAAAAAAGACGCAAAGAAGAGGCCGAGGCCGCCATGGCCGCTGCCAACGACGACTTTAGCTCGTTGCTTGACGAACACGTGACCGTTGCCAACGATCAACTCGATGTCAAGGACGTTAGTGTCAATGGCAAAAAAAAAACACTCACTGTTCAGCAGCAGCAGCAAAAAAAAAAGAAAAGAAAAAGAGCCAAAAAAGTTGGTTGGTCGTGCACTGATTTGTTGAGCAAAATACTCGGCATCATGGAAAAGCGTAAAGATGATTTTTTTGTCATTAGACTGTTGGATGCTAAAAAAGTGGCTCAAATGGGACCCATTGTGGACAAGGATCCGGCCATATCGTGCGATTTAATGAATGGACGTGAAGAATTTTTAAATTTTGCACGCGACAAACATCACGAGTTTTCGTCGCTTAGACGCGCCAAACATTCAACATTGGCGCTTTTGTACGAGTTGCACAATCAAAAAAGCGAAAAGTTTGTGTACACGTGCAACAAGTGCATGTGTCAAATGGAAGCGCGTTATCACTGTTTGGTCTGCGACGATTTTGATTTGTGTTTCGAGTGCTACGAGACCAAAGGGGCTCACGAGCACAAAATGGAAAAATTGCTAGCCGGTCAACCGGCGTCCAATGAGCCGGACGCCGCCAAAAAAACCGACTCAAAAATAGACGTCAAATCGAGCAAGTCAAAGCCAACTATTGACATGTACGTGTCCACGTTGATACATGCCGTGCATTGTCGCAATGCCAATTGTACACTCACCAAATGCATTAAATTCAAACGAGTTATTCAACACTCTAGACAATGTCAAAAGTACAAGACAAAACAGTGTGATTATTGTAATCATTTGCTCGCAGTGTGCATACTTCATGCCAAGCTGTGCAAGGACGAACATTGTCAAGTGCCATCTTGTAATACTATTAAACTAAAGTTGAAGCAACAGCGCGCTTTCAACAGCCAAGCCGAGAGGCGCCGCATGTTCATGATGTACAAAACGTTTGGACAAAGTGACTAGGACTCTCACCAACCGCCCTCATCGCCCAAAGACCAACCGGCCACTCCCAGCCCCGCCGACAATCAAAGCCCCAACATGACTCATCTTTAACATTTTTTTCAAACCGCTAAATGAAGATAGCCGAGACATTGAGTGTCAAAATCAGTCATACCAAAGCAATTTAGTATCAAGATCAAAGCTTGATTTAAGGTAAATGATTATTTAAGATTTTTTATTCACATTTAATTTTTGTATTTTAGAAATTCGAACTAGCAAGCGAAACGCTTCACCTTGTCATAATTAAAAAAATATCCTTAAATTAGATTTTTATTTATATTAAATTAGAGAAAAATTTCAAGCTTGGCTAATAAAAAAATTTAAATGAGCTATTTTGAGTGTCAAAAAAATTTAGTCTGAAAATGGCTTGGGGTCTATGTCTTGAGGAAATTTTTACGCTTTAGTAATTAGATAAAAAATCTATTGAGTTTTAATTTATGAAAATTGTATTCTTCTTTTATAAGTTGAATTATTTTGGCATTTAAAAATGATCTTAAATGTGGATAGATCTTTGGCTGGTAGACCATCAAATGTATAACACCACCAATAAAAATAAAATAAAAATGTATTTTATTATATATTTCAGTGTGTTTAAAAAAGAAATTAGTCTTCCGTGCAAGCATGTTGAACACATTCGTTTATTTAAATATTAAGAATTAATAAAATTTAAAAAACTTTTTTCAAAATAAAATTTGGATCATTTCAAAATTAAAATTTATTGATTTTAAATAAACGCTGTGGAATGATAAATTAAAAAATAATCTAAGATAATAATAATAATATTTTAATAATAATATTAATAATAATATTTGACAAATTTCTAATTAAATCTTTTGAACTAAATCGTTTGTACAAATTTTTACAGAAACATTTTTGCACAATTAGAAAAAAATTTCAAATTTTTTTCTAATTTTTTTCTAAAAAGCATAAACGTTATAGTATAACGTTTATGCATTACATGTTTGCATTTCTGTCTAATTCTGGAAAAAATTTCGTCTTTTTTTTTAAAAAGAATTTTAACAAAAATTTTTAAGTTGACTTTATTTTCAATGGTTTTAAATGTGTTAAAAAATTTTGATTTTAAGTATTTTTGTAAATTTTTTCAAATATTTTTTTTTTTCCTCCCAATTTTTTTAAATATTTAGTTTGATCAATTAGATAATTTCTAACAAATATACCATTTCAACAAAACAATAAAGATTTATCTAAATAATAAATAAAATTATCATGAAATGTTTATGATCAAGAATTAGATCATTTATTAAAGTTATCAGTTCAGAGCAAAAATCGAATTTAAAGGTTGGCAATACAATAAGTACTCAAGATGATCTAAAAATAAGAAATTTTAAAAGATTCCATAATCAGTAACACAATTTGTCTAAAAATCAATCAAGACTTAATATTTTTTTAAATACCTTAAATTCACCTTTAAAATTATCAGAAATGTCACTCAATTGTCAACAATTTATCATCCATTTTTTTCATTGTTAAAAATCAAAAAAATTTATTGCTAAGCTTATAAACAATTTTAGAAAAGAATCTTGAAAAAAATTTTACAAATAAAAATATTTAAAAATACTAATTCTATTGATTAGTTCTTAAATCACAAGCTTTTGGTTTGATTTTGAAAAAAGGCATGTTGAAATCATAACAAATATCCATAAAAAAATTATATTATTCCTTTACTTAATCATCCCGATTTTTAATTATTTTTTTCTTAAATATTTTATTAATATCAATGGATAAAGATTTTAAAACAGCAAGATAAAGATATTAAAATTCGAGAAATTTCAGCTTAATATATGCAAATTAATAAAAATTTCAAAAAAGTTAAACATCAAATGATTCAATTATTTAAATTTATATGCTAAGTGTTATTTTTTTAAATTTAACAATTAGTAAAAAATGATTTGAATTGGGCAAATTTAAGTTTCAGATCAAATTTTAAGATTAAAAAGATTATTTATAATTTTTAAACTTAATTAATCTAATGATTTTGATAATTTTTGAAAAATAAATACTAAACATTACTAGACATGTAATGTCAAATAAGGGTTCAGTATCAAAATAGCAACAAAATCATTGATCTCTTAATTATTTAATAAAAACATCAATAATTTAATAAATTCAGGTTAAGTAAATTCACAAATTCAAATTCATAGCTTTATATTCATTGATTCAAACAAAAATAATTTTATTTTTCCATTTAAACAAATTATAAATTTTAAAACAGTAAATTTTTTTGTCTTTAAATTGAAATTTTCATTAAAATCAATTAGAAAATTGAAACCTATTAAAGTTAAATAAAAAGTGATATTTTAAAATTTCATATATGAAAATAAACTTGACGTATCATGTCAAGCTATTGCTTAGGAAAAAAGTTTTTTTTCACTATTATTTAAAAAAAAATATTACAATTTATATTTTGATCTTTTGATTTGATCTCAAACTTCAATTTGCAATTGGAATTTTTAATGGAAATTAAAAAAAAAACAATTTTTTATTTTTTTACATTTTTGTTACAACAGTTGGCATTTTGGCTAAATAAATATGTTAATTCAAAGAATATAATTAATTATTGACTTATTTTATCTATCCAAAATAAATTTAACTAAAAGAATCAACTTATAAAAAATCAAAATTAATCTTAGAAAATTTCTTTGTAAAAATTTATTCAAAAATCTTTTATTAAATTGATAATTATTGAAAGAGACAAAAAATAATTATTATATGTCAAGATTATTGTTAAGAAATTAATGCATTAGCTCATATTTTTTTTTAAATAAAAAACTAAATTTTGCATATATTTAATTGAGTACAAATATTAATTCTCCTTATATATTTAGCAAAAAATGAATGGAATACCAGACCCGATTAAAAAAGTTCAGACAAAAGAAGAGTTTTTTTTTAATGGAAAAAAACAAAAACCGGATAATGCTAAATCTAAAAATGATCAATATTTGTTAAATTTTAAATAGTAAAATACGATTTAAAATTAAAATTAAAATTTAGAAAAAAAATCTAAATAAAACTTAAACAGAAAGCAAAAAAGAAACCATTTCTTTAAAACAGGCTAAATTTGATGTGTATAATTTTGGCATCAAAGGTCTTAGCAAAGAAGAACAAGATAATGCCAAAATGCAGCTCGCTATAAAGCTTGGGGTCAAAGTTAGAATTTTTAATTTTTTTCTCTCTTTTTTTACTTTAATATTAAATTTTTTATAGCCCTTAAAAAGGAATTGCATCAATTATAAAGAATTAATTAAAAACAAAAATGAAGAAAAAAAAATTAACAAAGAACTTAGTGACCAACATCGGACTTTTGATGCCAAAGTTCTTTTAACCAAAAAAAATTTATTCAATAAGAAAAGGACCAATTTAAACAGTCAACGTAAAGCCAAAATTAACAGAGGACATGTGGGAAATATCAAAGGACACATTGGCTCATTTTCGAATGGAATTCTAAAAATAAAAAAACATGATTTAAAAAATAATTTATCATCAAAATAAATTTTTTTCTTAAAATATTTACTTTGACTGCTAAAATTGGATTACATGTTTAAATCACTATTAAAAGAATAAAAAAATTTTAACATTAAGGACATGAATAACTTTGATGGTCAACTTGAGTTATATCCTGAAATTTGTATAGATAATTTTTCGTCAAACGTTCTTTTTAATCCCAGAATTCGATGCTTTATACTCACTCATTTTCATGATGATCACATGAAAAATCTGGAAGACTTCAATTTTTACAGAATTCTTAGAGAAAATTCACTAAAAGTCAAATTTTTTTCAAATGATCAGTGATGGCGTTTATTGAAGGTCCAAGAGGAAATGTATTATTTACAGGTGATTTTAGATTGCCTTCAAAATCTACCTCAAAATTGCCAATATTTAATCAAACAATGGATGAATCAAATACAAAACAATTGAAAAATGTGGATAATTTATACATTGACATGACATTTTTTAAGCCGTCTTATCCCAGATTGTCCAATAGAGAAGAAAGTGTTCAAGTCTTACTTCAGTTTTTGGATGATTTTCTAGAAAAAGATAAAAAAACAGACTTCGAAAATTTAGTTTATTTAAAAACCAGTGCAAGAATAGGCTACGAATTTGTTTTCCAGGAAATAAACCGATACACAGGATTCAAAATTCATGTAAATAATTTAATATATCGTCTATACGAAAAAATTCCAACAATTCAAAATTTGTTCACAGTTGATCCATACGCTACTCCAATTCATTGTTGTATTTATGACAATAGCAGGAAAAAATGTGAAAATGGAAACTCTCTATTTAAATTTGAAGGCAAATGTGACTCAAAAAAATCCCAGAGCAGTAAAAAACCCTTAATTCCCTGCATCCTTGATGAAAACAAAATGGATGCGTCCAAATTATCTCCGGGAATAAATGCAGTCAAAATTATTCTATCTGCAATGTCTAATATGTTACATTTTTTAATATTTTTACATCGAAATAATCATTTGCTTTGAAAAATTTAATCATATAAACCATATGAAGTCTTTATTATTGGTGTTTTAGAAAGAAGAAATCGCAAAAAATGCTTGCCAACAAAAATACAAATGCTTTTAAAACAAAACGGCTTAATTTTAAAAAAACATGAGTGTGCGACATTACAGTAAAGGCAAAACATGTGGTGTAAAAAATTTGTTCAAAAGAGGGTCTTAAAAATAGTGTAGAGGATAAACATGAATTTCAGTGTTATTTTAAAAAAATACCTTAAACTTTTTTGATTTACGCATTAAATATTAAAATTTATTTTAGTATCTTTTTTCAAATTTTACTAAAAACCTACGCAAACTTAACATGCGCGCATGTGAAAAAGAGTTCAAAAAACAGAAAAATCGAATATTTTAGGTTGGATTTGTAATGTAATACGGACAATAAAAAGATTGTTATAACTAATTCTTTATTAAAGATAAGATGGCTATAATAATAAAAAGAGTTGCTTATATATTGAATTATGTACGTGACAAGATTCTTAAAAAGAATAAAGATGCTATTGCAAATTTCCAAATAAGGTAAAATGAATTTTAATAAGTTCTAGTTGATAAAATATTCAAGTCATCAACTTATAATATGACATCCCCCTTCTTTAAAATGTTTTCGTCTCGATAATCACATTATTTCTCTCAATCGAATATCAATTGAATCTATTGAATTTAATTCTTCTTCATTGTTTTCAGGTCTTGCTTGTATTAAATTACTTCTTCTTTTGTTGCTATTTAGTAGAAAACATTTAATCAGAGTGAATAGACAAAAGCTCACTACAATAATACATAATAATGAGTAAATAATATATTTAAAATAACTAGAAAAATATTCCAAAATACTGGTCACTTTTGTCTTTAATTCATTAAAATATTTTCCATAAATTCCTTTTGAATATTTATCTTCTAATGGTCTTAAATGTTTATCGTCAACATTGTAACTGATTATTTCGCTGAAGACGTTTATTTCGTCTAAATTAGACATCAATATTTTTGAATGGTGAGTATTAATTAGTTTGACTTTCGAGTTAAAAATGTTTATTTTGTGCTGTTTAAAATATCCATGTTTGTAAGATAATATTTCCATATTTTGCCTTTTTATTATCTCACCTTTAAAAGGATCATCTATTTTGATATAAACAGAATCCCTCTCACACGTAATCTCAGTACCATGCAAACTAATAATACCGTTATTATGTAGGAAACCATTAATTTTATTTTCTCTCAATTTAAAACTGACTTCGATTTCTTTATAGCAATGCTTTATATTTGATCGTTTTATTTTTATGTTGCTGGCATTGTAACATTCAGGAATATATATAATTCCGTCTTCTATATATAATATTTTAAGCCAATTTTTGTTAAGTCTTAAATATTGCTTATCAAACATCGAGAAAAGTTTTAAACTTAATTTGAAATTAAAACATGCTTGATCTTTCAATAAATTTATCCATTTTAAATCTTCCTTTTGATTTAAGTCGATATTCGAAATCATTAGATCTCTAATAATTTCCGAATTGATTTTCCCTTTTTGAACGATCTTGTTCAATTTCTTTGAGTTGGCGATGTATAATCCTTGGTTTGTTTTAAAAAGTGACATGTTGCATTGATTTGTCCTTTCTGTAGGTTCAAGTAATATGTTTTCTTCATAATTTACAAAAAAATTATCCTCAAATTTAAACTTTGCTTCAAACACAATTTCAAATGGGCATTCATGAAAGATGTCTTTTTTCCAAACAAGAATTGAGTTATCAATTGAACATTGAAATTTTTTTGCGAAGCAGTTTCGATTAATGTATAACGATGATTCCATGTCATCAGCAATAATATCTATTTTTGTCATTAAGCATTTATATCCATGCATATAATTCGTTTCAAGCCAATTGAACTTTGGATTTGGGTATTCATAGAATGAGCAAATTCTTTCGCTACATTTCATTGTTTTGTCAAAAACATAATTATCTGTTTCAATTCTACATCTCTTTTTTTCAACCATATACCAACACTCTTCTTGATTTAAAGCAATAGGCTGCCAATCAGATGTTGTACAATATTTTGACCCTAAAATATTTTCAGTACAATTCATGTCAATTCTATCTACTTTACACTTATATCCTATTCCAAATACTAAATGATGAATCTTATTCAATATTGATAAATTATCGCTATATCCATGCATTTTCGGAAATTTTCTTTTAGCTTCTAAGGTATGTTCGCAAACTTCATTTGTCTCTAATATTGCCTTACTTTCACTAGAGGAGCAAAAAAGGTTTTCTTCTAATCCGAAACATGGATCTAAAAAAATACTTATAACAATAATTAAAGCAATAAGATATTCTTTAATTATTCTTGGTCTCCCACGTTTTTTAGTTACATCTTCATTATTTTTTGATAATTGTTTTCCTTTCCAATATTTATTTATTATATCCACAGTTTCAAACCTATCTTCACTAATCCATTCTTGTTTTTTATTTTCTTTCCATTTTATTAAATATTCTATTTTATTATTTTTTGTTCTGTCGTTAAGAATACATTCAACTTCACCAACATTTGTGTCAAAAACCTCCTTTTCAACTATCTTTAATTTTTCTAAGGGAAATTTTTGAGTCAGTCCAGATCCAGTTTCATCTTGTAGAAAATAGTTTCCACGCTCATCATGATCGAAAATTTTGTATGGTCCCAACCATCTTGGAGCTAGTTTGGATATAATGCCATCATTCCTTCTATAAACAATTGTTCCATTTTTTAAAAATTTTCTTTCAATTCTTTTATTTTTGCTATTTGTTAATTGCATTTGTTTTTCTTGTGCTGCCTCAATATTACTTAGTGTTTTACGTCTTGTATTTTCAATTGTTTCTCTTATTTCTACAATTCTCTTTATTAGGCTCTCCTCTTCCATTGATTTATTAATAGATAACCAGTCTTCAAATTTATTACATTTCTTTCCATACACGACCTCAAATGGTGTTATTTTCGTTGTAGAGTGTAGCCTAGTGTTGTATGCCAATTTTACAAATGGTACCCAAGAATTCCAATTTCTTGAGTCTTTTTCTGAAAGTTTTCTTAAGGTGTTCGAAAATGTCTGCACAAATCTTTCGATTAGACCGTTATGTTGGGGACTATATGCGGCTACTGTTTTGTGCCATTCAACCCCTATGCTATTTTTAAGGCGATTGATTGATTCTGAAATTAACGATGGTTCATTGTCACTCAATATTCTTAATGCCGGTCCGTATGTGCAAAAATAATTTATAAGTGAAAAGGCGATCTCATCTTTTTCTTTCGTCTTTAGACAGAATATTTCAACATATTTACTTAGCTGTTCTTCTATGATCATAGCTCCTTTATAACCTTCTTTGGTCTCATCTAAACCCCACACAAAATCAATACTTATTTCATCTTGGAGTCCTGTAACACGATTGCAAAATGCTGGATGATGTTTTGTTAAATATCTATCATTCCTAATACAGACTTTACAATTTTTGTTAAATTTTTCAACATCATTATACATCCTAGGCCAATAGTATGCTTGGGAAAGCTTTTGGTATGTTGTATTGATTCCGAAATGTGCTGAGGCTGAATGTGCGCGGTCAATTACATCATGTCTCTCTTCAATTTTAGGAACGATTAGTCGATTTTCTCCTTTAAAAAAGTAAAGAATATCATTTATATTATCTAATTCGTATTTTGTTGCAATCGATTCAATACGTTTAACTTGTTTCTTTGCTGTTCCATTTTTAAAATTTCCATACCTAAGAAAATGTATTAGTGAACTATCTTCCCACGGATCCAAACATTTTTGACTTTTTTCTTCTACATATATTTTACTTATCAAAACTGGTCGGCTTAAATAATCAGCATTATTATGCAGTCTTCCTTTTCGATGCACAATTTCAAAATCAAATTGTGACAAATAAATACTCCATCTTGCTAAGCGGCCCATTGGATCTTTAATTTTCATTAAAAATGTGAGTGCACTATGATCAGTTACCAAAATAAATGGTACACCTATTAAAAAGTGTCGAAATTCTTTAATTCCATGAACAGCTGAAGCCATTTCTTTTTCCGAAATGCTCATATGAATTTCATATCCTTTAAAAAGTCTTGAAGAATATTCAACAACATATTCAATTCCATTTTCATCTTTTTGCCCAAGGACAACACCAATAGCGAATTCAGATGCATCAGTAAATAAATAGAATGTTCTTTTATAATTAGGTTGTCTCAAAATCGGTTTTGAGGTAAGTAATCGTTTAAGTTCCTCAAAGGCGCACTGACAATCAGCATTCCATATCCATTTATGATCTGACTTTGTCAAGCTATAAAGTGGAGCTGTTAACTTTGCAAATTCTTTTATAAACTTTCTGTAATAATTGCATATTCCTAAAAATTGCTGTAGCTGTTTAACATTTTTAGGCTCTTTTCGGTCTCTTATAATTGCTATTTTTTTATCATCCATTTCAATTCCTTTTGAAGAGACTATGTGGCCTAAAATTTGTATTCGTTCTGAGAACCATTTACATTTTTCTGGATTTAGTTTTAAATTTGCTTTCTTTATCCTTTGCATTACTAATTTTAAGTGGTTAAAATGATCTTTTAAGCTAACCGAAAATACACAAATGTCATCAATAAATATAATCACAAATTCCAGATCACCCAGAATTTGATGCATAATTCGTGAGAAAACCATTGGAGCATTTGTTACTCCCATTGGCATCATGTTCCATTCCAGTTTCCTTGTTCCATCACTAAAAGCTGTATATTTTTTAGACTTCTCTTCGATATGAATTTGAAAAAATCCTGATTTCGCATCACATGTACTAAATATTTTTGCATTTCTTAATCTGTGCAATAATTCTTCAACTCTTGGTATTGGCCAGTCTTCTCTAACTGTTAATTTGTTCAATTCCTTAAAATCGATAACCGGTCTGAATCCTCCGTCTTTTTTCTTTACCATGAAGAATGGCGAACAATAAGGAGAATCTGAAATCCTTATAATGCCAGATTTAATGAGTTCATTTGTTACTTTTCTCATTTCTATTTTCTCTGTCTCTGAATGTCTGTAAGGTTGTTTAAATACTATCTTATCTTCTTTTAATCTTATCTTAAATTGACCAATTTTACAACCACCTCTAAAATCTTCATAATTTTTTGCAAGATTCTCTTTAATCAATAAGCTTAAGTCTTTAAAATCTTTTTCGAATTCCTTTGTGATATTTATCTCAGGTTTTACTTTTAATTGTAAATTTTTAAATTCAAAGCTAAAACTATCATCTAATTCTTCATCATTCTCGACATATAATATTTCATTTTCTATCTTTTCATAATTATTTAAATTTAACTCGTGTTTATCGTATTTAATCAAACGTTGTTTTGGAAAAATTCCTGCTCCAGTTTAGTTGAAATAGTCAATGCCTAACAGAATATTGTATTCTTTGTGCTTAAGTATTAACATAGGTAATTCGCATATTATTCCTCCGATATTTACTTCTAGTGCTTCAGTTTTCCCACACACATCAACTATCCTATCATCCGCAAGTCTGACCTTAGTTTCATCAGGCCAAAATCTTATTCCATTTTTTATTGCGCAATCTTCTGCTATTATTGACATTGTGGCCCCTATATCAAAAACTATCCTATCAACATTTTTCTTATTTATTAGACCATTGGTCATTAATAAACTTGTTGAATCTGCTAAGAGTGATACACAATTTATCTTTTCATCATCAGTATCATTTGGTAAATTATTAGTTTCTTCGTCGTTTATTCTTGCATAATTTATTTTCTTATAAATTTTTCTTTTATTCTTCCAGCATTCTTTAGCAATATGTCCTACCTTATTGCAATTATAACATCTTTTGGACTTTTCGTTTATTTTACTTGTCCCATTTTTGAAACTTTTCAAATTATTTCTTGGCTCAAAACTTTGATACTTATTAAAAGAATTCCTAGTATAATTTACTTTATGTTCCTTCAAGGAGCCACTTATAAATTTCAAATTTTTTTCAAATTTTATTGCTATCTTGTAAGCTTCTTCTATAGTCTTAGGTTCTCTTATTTGAACTTCTAATGCACACTTCGGCTTTAATGCATGAGAAAAAATTAGTATGAGATCCTCCTGAGCCATATTTGATTCATTAGCCAATTCCTGAAATTTGGATAAAAAACTATCAAACTCTCCTGTTTGTTTGAGTTTAAAAAGTTCCAATTTTATTTTTCCTTTCCTTGCTTTTGAATTATCTCTTTCTAATAGTAACTTTAAATATCCTTCAAATGTCTTAATTGTTGAATTCTTCTGGTAATTAAGCAAGGTACTTAACGCCGTCTCCTTCACGTAAGGAGTGATTACTGCAAGTTTTTTGTCTTCAGGGACACCAGCGGCTTTAATTCCATTAGATACTACCGAAATCCAATTTTCGACGTTTTCTGTACTCCTTCCATAGTACACAGGTGTATTAGAGTCTAGCACGTAACCTTTTCCTGCTATCTCTAGTTGAAGATCTTTTATCTTCTTCACATTTGCGTCGAATTCCATCAATAGCTTGCTTTTCACCTCAGCTGTCCAACTCTGATCAACCGTTTTAATTGCTTCTCTCTGACTTGTGGTGGCCATCCCTTATCGCTGCTACCATGTAATGTAATACGGACAATAAAAAGATTGTTATAACTAATTCTTTATTAAAGAAAAGATGGCTATAATAATAAAAAGAGTTGCTTATATATTGAATTATGTACGTGACAAGATTCTTAAAAAGAATAAAGATGCTATTGCAAATTTCCAAATAAGGTAAAATGAATTTTAATAAGTTCTAGTTGATAAAATATTCAAGTCATCAACTTATAATATGACAGATTTGACAATAACCCGATGCTAGAAAACAATATATTATCAAAATGCTGTATATATACTTTTCAATTTAATGTAAATGTGCCAATAAAAATTAATTTCGTGCTTACCCTGTTGATTTGGAATATAAAAATACGAATAAACCGCCAAAACACCATTATCTTAGCCGAAAAACCAAATTTTTTCACAGAAATATCGATTTTAATATATTAGTACATCGTTTAATACATCTTCGACATTCTAAATGGTGTTTTCGGCAAAAACGCGAAATTTAATTATTAATCAAGCAAAAAAATCCCCATAGAAAAAAATAACGCATAAAAAGACTATAAACTTAAAACTTGAAACCCTAGTTTTGTTTAGAATTTTAAAAAACACATCACGAAAAGAAAATTCAATTGAATGACAGCCAAAAAATTTTCACACTTCCATATTAAGATGCAGAATTATAAATCTTTTTATAAAAAAATATTCAGCTGTAAATATATATTTTACAAGTTAATCGGTTTAAAAAGTCCGGTCTGTTTTATCAATAATTGACGGTGTTCGATAAAATTTCATTTTTGAAAATTTTGTCCACCTAATCCCAATTTTCCATTTAAAACTATTAAAATCATAAATTTCTGACTTTTTAGGAATAAAATAAATCCAAAACTACCATAAAATGTCTATAGTATTTATGGTTTCTAATAATGACATAGATCGAGCACTTTAAAAGACGGCGCTTTAATTGTTTATACAGATCCACAATTTCTGATGTGGCTTTCTTTAAAAAAATCCATTTATTCAATAAACAACGTTTTCATTTTTCAAACAATTATTCTTAACTAACGGTTTTTCATTTTCCCTTAATGATTCAAAAATTTTACTCGGATTGGGATGTGATACTTCAGTGAAGCTGTTAAATGATCGGGATGATGATTATATCCTATTTATTGTTCGGGTGGCTATAAGAACAAGCTCATCGTCACTCAAAAAATTAATGAACGGCCGCATTTTGTGTAATTTTTTATCTAAAAATTTTTTTCAAAAAATTTTGGGGATTCTGATGTTTTTAAAGATTTTTTATTCATTAATTATTAAATTACCCTGTAGATTTTTGAACGATTTTTCTAAAAAATAATTCAAAGCACCATACACTTCAGTCTTTGGCGAAAACAAGACCAAAAAGGTTTATAATTTATTTTTAAATAGGTTATTTTGTTCATATACTCAAGACCGACCTATATTTTTTATTTTTTGCCATATCATCTGCTAATAGTGGAATCGGCACCCTTTACAATTCACATTTTGAATTAATCTAATCGCTGCATCTTGAATATCATGCTAAAAATTTTAAATTAATATTTTCCGCACGATTTTCATTTTCAACAAGATATCTTTAATAATTTTGATCTATAAAGTTTCAGCTTGTGATTTCATTAAGAAATAAATCAACGAAAATGATTTAATAAAATAAACCCATGAATCGTAATTTTATTATTTACTGCATGGAAATTATTGTCGACCAACAGAGTAGTCCAATTTTTATACATTTGACAAAATTATAGAAAAAATTGCTGCTTAATCACTTTCGTTTTAAATACTCACACAATAAACATCTCTTGATGTTTTTAAACCACATGATAAACTTCTTTGCACCCAAGACTAGTGGTGCTTTTTTATTGTTTAATGTAAATGATGTTATTATTTTTTGGTTTTATTTGCTGCACAAAGTTATGCGAAGCTTCATAAAGCTCCTTATTTATTTTTTTATTGATATTACCACATTTCTCATTTGGAGTTTTTGAATTACTTAATTATCATTGAATTCCCATCCTTATTACTTTTTATGTATCTTGCAAATTATTGTGATAACTATGGCTTTTTATCTTACAGAATATTTATTACTAAAGCTCCCTTACTTAATCGCGATTGAATTCGCCACATCGAGCCTCCATTTTAAATGATTTCTTCGTTTTAAATTTTTTTTTGTGTGATCAAAATGATTTTTCATTTGTTGCTTTTCACAGAAACGATTCTATCGAGGGTATTTCAAAGTCGGCATTTAATTGGTTTTATATTAAAAATGATTAAAAACCGACAAAATTCCTTAAAACTACTTTTTTCGATACTTTAAATTCTGCTGTAAACAATATTTTGTGTTTTGATAAATGCTTTTGGTATGCCTGATCCATTTTATTATTTATCGACAATTTTAATTTTTCAGGTGTATCACACATCGCTGCTATTTTTATATTGATACAAAACAAGAGACAGATAGTATATTTGAACATATACTAAATAAAAGCGTTTCTTATTCAAATTTTTCCTCCAATGTTATTTTTTGTAATTTGAGCATCCAAAAGAAAATGTGACGCAGGTAACAAGATGAGAAACAATGTGTTTTACAACATATTATTATATATTTTTGAAAATTTGAATCTAAAAAGATTTAACGAGGATTTATTGAGGAAAAATTTGATTTTAATACTTAAGTGTGTATCAACTCTGCCTTTTTGGAATAAAAAACAGCTTTTCAGATTTTTTGCAATAAAAACAATTTCAGTGGCTTGCATTAAATTTGTCTTATTAGTGACTGGAAAAAACAAATTTTAGGAATTTTTAAGCGGTATTATTTCTTTTTTTTCTGTTTTATAAAAAGTAAACAATTTATTTGAGAAATTAAAAAATTTTTTTCGAGGGTCAACACAATTAATTTGCAAAAATATTCAGTTCAAATCCAAAATTGTTTTTTGTTAATAAAATGTTACAATTGCGGTGAATAATATTTAATACAAAAACATATAGATTACGTTGTGCGAAAATCGTTGAAAAAATTACAAATTTGTGTTTAATAACAATAAAATACATTGTTTTTTTGATTTTTAAAAAAATTAAATGGTCATGAATTTCTATTTTATTTGACAACTCATTTAAGTTTACACTATTAAAAACTGAACATAGACGTATTTTTTAAAGGCTTATATTTTTTGGGGGTGACAAATTAAATTTTTTTAAGATGACAAAAATAACTAAAAGTGGTGACTAATTTATTTGGTTTTAGCTGACTATAAAAAACTAATTATTCTGACAAAAAAACTAAAAGACTGACAAATTTATATATTGAGATGACTTTTTAATAATTTTTCACTGACAAAATAAAACCTAATTTGTAGACTATAAAAACTAATTTTAGTGACGAAAATATTTATTTAAATGACAAAATACAAAAAAAATATAAAAAAATAAAAATGATTAATAAATTATTAATTAATTAAGAAATTATAATTATAAATTTATTAATGACTCCTTGCTTGTTCTTGTAACATCTTTTTGCTGAATAAATTCAGTCAACTTAATGATTGCTCCCTCTTGATATAAAATTCCTTTACCTCGTTTTTTAGTGGTTCTTCATCTTCTTGATCTATATAAAGCATTATGTCCTCTTAATTGAAATTGGGAATTACTGATTCAGTCCTAGACATTTTTTATTTCTTGTCGTTAAGTATTTATTTTTTTGTTTTTTATGGTAGAGAAAATTGTTTTTTATGATAAGTATTCTATTTATTTTTTATTTATTTGTTATCTGTACAGAGCTAGAGCTCCTTCAGAAAAAATTAAAAAAATTAATTATAAAAAAAATAGAATAAAAATAAAATAAGATAAAAATAAAAAATCAAAATAAATTTAATAAAATTTATTTATTTATTTATTTATTTATTTATTTGTTTTCTGTACCGAGCTAGAGCTCCTTCAGAATAAATTAAAAAAAAAAATAAAAAAATAAAAATAAAATTAAAGTTAATAAAATGAGATAAAAAATAAAAAAAAAAGTAAAATAAGCTAAATAAATGAAAGTTTAGAAGACATGATTTGGAATAGATTGTTACATGTTACATGTAAAATGAGATTTAAAAAAAATAAAAGTATAGTAAATATCCTATTAATTGTCACTCAATTAGTTTAATTATCAGTGAAGTAGTTTGTTTGTCACCTAGTTAAGTGTTTATTAGTCATTAGTCATTAATTAAATTAGTCAACATTTTTTTGGTTTATCTGTCATCCCTAAAATATTTAATTTGTCGGTCAATTAGTTTATCTGTCAGTCAATTAGTTTAATTGTCACTCAATTAGTTTAATTGTCAGTGAAGTATTTTGATTCTCACCTAGTTTAGTTTTTTTGTCAGTAAATTTAGTCTTTTTTGTCAGTAAAATAGGTATTTTTTTGTCAGTCCATTAAATGATGGCCTTTTTTAAACCGTGTTTGCAAAATATATTTATTATCAACAAATTTTTACTTTTTGAAAGAAAAACAAACAAAGTTTTTCTTGTAGATCGTATCGCTTCTCGAATGTATATTCATGGTTTATTTTTAAAAAATCTTCCCTATTTTAATAATAAAAATAACCCAATGTTTAAAAGGTATTATAAAACGGAAAAATCTATGTTTTTTTCCATGGTTTGTTTCGATAAAAAGATTTAGCTTTTAAGATTTATAAGTAAAAACCTCCATTTTAAGGGCATATATTTTTCACATACAAAAGCTTTGAAATTTAGTCTCGTTCAATTATATCATTTAAAAAAAAACTTCGAAAATGTGTTTTTTTCCGAAAAAAATTCGGTCCGAAACTCTCACAATTCCAGAATTGCCTATTTTTAAAAAATAAAAAACCCAGCTTTTTACAATTTGTATATCGTCTTTTATAGCTTTTTGGTAAAATATATTTATTGAATGAATTTATATCACTTTTTAAAAAAATTGTTATTATTAATTTAGAATAAAATTTTTAACGCCATGTTTAATTATTTCTAAATAAAGACCTTAAATCGTGAAATTTATTCAAAAACTGCGAAAAATCAAACAATACACAAAAATATGAAAAATTTTCTAATATATTAAACTTATTTAAAGCCCATTTGGAGGTTTTTAATAACTAAAATTGCGTATATTATTAAAATTTTGACTGTATATTTCATCCTAGAAGCTCATAACAACATAAAACTCACAATTTTAAAGATTAGAACAGACTAAAAAACAGCAGCGTACAGTCTCAAACCATGTGTTTTATATGCCTGCAATTTATAGAAAAATTTTTGAAAAAGTCGCACTACATACACATTGAAACACAGCTAGAGAAAAAAATATTGTAAAAATTAATAAAGAGGGCAAATTTCATTGAATTAAAAATATTTTATGATTTTTATAAAAAACGAGCGCAAGAAGAACGATAACATTATTTAATTTTTTAGTTTATCGTGCTTCAAATCAACGATATTTAAAAATAATCTTCGAAGCATTTTCATTAGATATGGGAAGACTTTTTTTTGTAAATTGTATAAAAACAGAAAATGAAAAACTGTTTTTAATGAAACATAGAGAATTTAAAACAAATAATTTGTGGCACATATTTAGGAGTATGGTGGGAAGAACTTGGATTGACAACAGGGTTAGAGTAAAAAATAATATCTAAATATTGTTTAAAAAAATTTACAACTAAATAACGTTAATATTACGAAATACAAAATAAATAAATAACACCACCTTTTTAAATAAAAATAAGAACACATAATTTCCTAAAAGCTTTCTCAATATGAACTTTTTCTTTTGGGGAATTTTCTACGCTTAAAACCGCATTCACCTATAAAATCCTGAAAATAGTTCGTATAACATCATGTCTCTTTGTTACATCGCTTTTAAGCTAGCTCCATAAATTTTGCATGCATTCATATGCTGACCCTTTTCAATTGTAAAACCAATTGTGTGATTGATTATGATGTGATTCAATTAATTTTCTCCATTATTTGTGGATATGTAGGATATCGGTCAGTTTTTATGATACTCTGCCCAATAACATATCTATTAAAAACCTTAAACATACTTCCAAACTTTCTGTTTTTTAAAAGTATTAGAACAGAATTGTTTTTGTTTTCTTCATCAATACTACCAAGTAACTATTTGGTTTTTCTTGAGGGTTCAATTGAAGCTGTAGGGTTCAAAATGTTGCCTTTCCTAGACATGGCGGTTTCATCACACTGCAAAAACACACCCAGAACACCAATTTAATTGTAATTTTCGAATTTTCATACTGCAAATTTTCTGTAGTTTTAAAATCGTTTTTATTATTATTGGTTTGGAATATTTTCTTCGATTAGTATATCATATAAACAACTATTTTTTAAACATTTATCGATGATAAATAAAATGTCCTTAAAATTTATATAACATGATTCAAACGCGGTTCCGAATAGAAAGGGGATGTTTTTATGATAAGATGTGGATTTTTATCTGAAAACAACACCATTTGTTGATTTAAATCTTCTTTGAAGAGCACATTTACTTCCACAAGATGGCATTTCTTGGTGAAAAAAAAGAAGGATATTGGTGCTGAAACACGCTGATAGCCATATAATTGTCACTAAAAAAATGTTAGCGATCAGAAACCTCCACTTTTTCTTTGATTAAAATCCAGTAAGTTCTTTGGTTAAAAATACTGTCTATTATGGAGATTTAATATTATTTAAAAGAATAAATATTTTATAAATTAATAAAATGGATATTGTTTTTGATATTCACCGAACAACAATATGTGTAAAGCAACAGAAAACGGGCTTAGAACATCAGAGTGGGTCAATTTGACATTAAAAAATAAAAATGTAAGAGGAGATGAATTTTTAATTTATGAAACGCCCAACTATGAAGGTATTTTTAATGCTTTTAACAGAGTTTAAAAAACCAAAAATCAATATAAATTTTAGATATTTCTTCGTCTCAACTTTTTAAATCGGGGTCCGCAACCTCGCCACGAATAACAATGAAATAAATTGGTTAATTTTACAATTTTTTTTTTAAATTTTGCAAAATATTTATTTTTTAAAAATTTGAACAATAGAGTATAACTTAAAAATGTTTTGTTTTCTTTCAATTTAAAAATTTTTGTTGACCATTGTTCTTTTTTGGATTTTTAGACTGTCAGCAGGACAAAATGAATCAATATTTTAAAAAATTTATAGTCAAAATTGACAAAGTACCCATGCAAGCCACGAAAATCACCCAAAGACGAAACTATAACGGCTTTGTGTTGATCTAAGCATAAATAATTTTAAAAAATGCTCTCACTATCGCAGAGCTAAAAAAATTCAATAGTTTTAGTTTTAGTTAAAATTTTAGTTTTAAAATTAAAAATATATTCATCACTTCGAAAACAGTTGACAAATCGTCGTAGAAGCTTTAAAAAAAACACAAAAATATAAAATAACGCTTTAACTGCTGATCTAAAAACTTTAATAGATGGTGTGATAAAAAATAGAGTGCAAAAAAATTCAAATTCACAAGACGTTCTTGATATTCCCGAAACTTACAAATATTAAAATAAAAATTTTTTTTTATCACAAAAGTTGTGTTTAGAAAAGGTTGATTTTATATCTTTTCAAAAAATTTTTTTTTAAATTCATTTAAAACATTAAAAATGGTTTGATAGTCAGAAAGATTAGGCCAGCATCTCCCGATTTTTATTTAAATTGGATTATGCAGGAAAATTTAAAGGTTTTTTAATAGTATATTTTATTGTCTTTTAAAATCAAAAAAGAAGCTAACCTTCGTGTTTAATAAAAAAATGTAAGGAAATGCAAGATTTTGATCCAAAATATGAAAATTTCAGATTTATAAAAAAACAAAATTTTATTAAAATGAATAATGCCACATGCAAACAATATGGTGACAATTGACGAAATTTAAAAAAGAAGATTAAGAAAGAAAGTGATTTGTTTTAGGCACTAAAAAGAAAATTGAAAATTTTCTACGGTTTTAAAATTGTAGATATATTAAGAATATTTGAGAAGATTATTATTCCATCGATTATGAGTTTATGTTGATGCATTATGGATATTTTGATGAAAGAAAAATATTTTTTTTGAACAATCAACTGTAGCGAGAATTTGACGGGAAATAAATTTCAAAAAAATCAACAAAATCGTAAAAACAAAGCCATTTTAAGAAATCATTGCGTTGACTTGCGTTTGGTCTAGGCATAAACGGTCTAGGCATTTTATACAGTGTTTGGGCCATTGTTTTCAAATAAATAAATGTTAAAAAACTTTGTAAATTTAAAATGCTTGATTTATTTCGAATTTCATAAAATTTAATATATTGGTTTGTTTAAAGCTATTGAAAATGCTCCTAAGGTTCGCTCCTCTCACCAGATCACATTTTTTACATGCATATTATTTCTACTTAAAAATTCAACTCTCCCATTCCCATTCTCCATTCTTAAAAGTTTAAAAAGCTTAGCGACGTTTGGATGAGCCGCTTACATTTTAAATTGAGACTTCGATGCCATGTCTTTACATAATTATTGTCAATGGAATAAAATGCAGCCCCCCCTAAAATAGACCTTCCGAAATTCAACCAAAAAAAAAACTAAATGTATCACCACGAGGTAATATTGTTCAAATAAGTATGAAATTTAATTTGAAAACTACATTCTTTTGTGTTTCTTCTTTATCTTAAAATATTCATTTCTTATATACTTTCTTGGAACATATTTAAAATTTTTTCGAAATATCTTTTGTATTTAAATCCCAGAGATAGGATTTTAATATGCCCAATTCTTGTATCTTGCGCCAAACAGATGAGAAAAATGAAAGGAGCACCCAAAAAAATTGGCGCTTGGAAAAAAATTCTTTACTGCATTTATTATCCACAGTTAAAAATCAGAAATAACATATTTAACGTTTAAAATGTAGATGTTAGACGAAAATTGCAGTAGACTATAACTGGGCCATACGGCCATCAACTTTCATTTTTTTAGCTTATTTACTTTATTTTGATTCTTTTTTTTTTATCTCATTTTATTAACTTTAATTTTATTTTTATTTTATTTTATTTTTATTTTATGTTGATTCTTTTTTTTTTTATCTCATTTTATTAACTTTAATTTTATTTTTATTTTATTTTTATTTTATGTTGATTCTTTTTTTTTATCTCATTTTATTAACTTTAATTTTATTTTTATTTTATTTTTATTTTATTTTATTATTTTTTTAACTTATTCTGAAGGAGCTCTAGCTCGGTACAGAAAACAAATAAATAAATTAGTAAAAATTTACATAATCTAACACTAAAAGGTTTCATGCTATAAATTTGTGTGTTTCTCCTGCTAATTTTTCATTCTTTTCATTAATCTATCTTCTGCACGTAATTTTTTGCAGCAAAAAAACGTTAAAAATTGATATTTTTGTTGAATTTTTAACTTTCTACTCAAATTCTTTTTTTTCATCAAGTTCAATCACACTTATTTAAGCGAATGTACACAGAAAGGCTTGAAAATATTAAAATTCTTTTTTAAACATCAAATAGACTTTTAAAAAACATGAAATGTTCTGGTGTGATTTTCTTCTTTCAAAATTTAGTGCGTGTTACTTACACCCCGCTTCATTGGATATATGTGGCATGTTTTTAGGTGCAAGTTGGTGACAACACGAGCTCTAAACAGAATATTTGATTCTTGATTCTTTGATATTTGCGAAGTACGGCTTGAATGCCTCGGTATTTATATCATTTTCGGCAGCCCACTCTTCTATAAACTTGTAAATTTTTATACTTCCATAGCTTCTACATATGGTAGCCATGTTATTATTTTCATAAAAAATTAAATCTAGTGTTTTTTTGTCTTCTTTTGCGAATACCACACACCAATTCATTTATTTATGGTTGGAAAAAATGATATTTGTGGGTATTGTGAATCTAATTTGAAAAAATGTTTTTACTCGATGCGTTTTCCATATCAGAACCGATATGTTTAATATGGAAACTGAATAATCCAGCGCATGTATTAAAGACCAAATCAAAGCCTTTTCAGTTTTATTTGACATAATTATATCGATACTCGGATAATGATGCCCAAAAATAGCCATAGAAACTAAAAAAATTGATGAAAATGCGCTCACAGTTTTGAATGGGCTGCCTCACACAAAAACAATCACTTTACAAATGGGTTTTTTTTCAACTCAGATCATATTAAAATGAAACGTTCGGGGTCTTCATTTCAGCTAACAAGCTAAACAAATTTAGCACTATCATCGTATGGTAATTGCTTTTTGGTACCAAAATATCCTAAAATTAATTAAATAGTACTGAGTCAACACAACTTTGTCAAATCGCGCTATACACAAGAGAATTTGACGCGCAACGCCGCCAAACAGCCCGTGTGCATATTGAAGTGGAGCGACGAGCCCATGTATCCGATAAGTCGGCCGGGCTAGTTTGCCGCGCTGCCACCGACAATCGGTGAGTCGCACGCTCCATTCGATGAACGAGGGCCCCAAGCGAGTCCAGTTCGCCACTACGCCTCAGATGCACGGTGCGTCGTCCGAAGGTGATCTGAGCGATGCGGGTGGCGGCGGCGGGGTTCGCTCGTCCAGTACCAGCAATTTTGGAGTGTTGCCAGCACGACGCGGCCAGGTCGTCGTTTAGGCAAAATTCGAATCGTAGCTTGGTCGTGGACGTTATGCAGTCAGAGTATTGTGACGGAAAGACGTGCCATTGCGACGACAATCAATGCAGTACGTGCAGCTCGAACACGACCACGTCCACTGACTCCGAGTCCGATTTGGACGGCGATGACTTCGGATGCGACACTCTCGATCACTATTACAGATTTTACAACGCTAATTTTGACAAACAGGGCTTTGATCAGCGTGCTGTGATGAATGGCGCCACAGGCGTCCTTGACCCAATGGTATAACTCGGGCGTAGAAATTAGTTATGTGGACACGCTGCCGCTCGCCAGGACCAACCCCATGCCTGTCAAGCCCAAGGACAACAAGGAGAACAAGGAAAAAAAGTCGCTGCTCAAGCTCGGCAAAAAGTCAAGGTCAAAATTCAAAAAGGACGATAGTGTCGTCCAGTACACACCTCATAACACACGCACATACACATACAAAGAGAAATGTTGAAAATAATTTATGTTTTGTTTAGAACTGTTGATTTTTTTAGATATTAAGATTATAAAGTTCGTATCGATTAATTAATTGTTCAATTTTAAAAGCCCGTTGTTTGTTGAAATTAAATAATTTTTTCTCTTCTTATTCTTCTTTTTTTCTTTTGCTTTGTAAATTTTTTATCAAATTTTTGTATTCAGGGTTTTACTATTCACACACTCACGCACACGAAGTGCATTTTATTTGTTTTGTACAAAAATGCTCACTTTGGATTTTTGTATTTTTTTTTTGTTTCTTCTTTAATTCTTTCTTCTTTTTTTTTGTTTCTTTTTGGTTGATTGAGAGAGTGTTAGTGTTTGATTGAGACCGATTTTTTATTTTTTTTTTGTTGAAAAAAATTTATTTCTCACTGAAATGGAAGAAGTTGAAATTTTAGAAGAGTGCTTATGTTTTATGTGTCCTTTGCTCTATATCAAATGTGCTATGCTATTTTTGTTAAATATATTGTAAAAACTAACTTTTTTTGTCATTTCGTGTGTCTTGAAAAAAAATATGTTTTTTATTCGAATTATTGAATCGTGTGGTTTTTAAATTTGGCTAACAAAAAAATAGAAACAGATGAACAATAAAATTATTTAGCAACTTTCCAATTATTAAACCAATTTTTTGATCAATGTGTGTATTTGATACTTATTTATTTATTTATTGAAATGAATTAACCTCCTTTAAGGAGAAGTAAAATAAAATAAAAATAAAATTTTTTTTTTTTTTTTGTTTTTTGTGTTTTTTTAAAAAATGAAAAATTATTATCTAAAAATAAAATTACAATAATAAAAAAGGAACATTAGTTCGAAAATAGAAAAAGGTATGAAAGTTAGAAAGCAAGATAATTTGGACCGAAATTCATGAATTTCTTTTATTTTGAATTAGCTCATTTAGGAGAGTTCTGTAATGTTTTAATTTTAAATTGGAAAGACATAACCAAATTGAATCAGATATACCATCATTAGAAATCAGATTAATCTTAAGATTTTCTTTAAGTTGGTTTATATTTACTGAAATTTTTGAGGTTTCAATTTTAAAGTACTTGGAAATAAGTACTAAGTCGGAGGAAAAAGATTTATTAGAGGGAGGGTCACTTAGCATATATTTTAAAAATTGTGATGATAGATAATTATATTTAATTGTATCAATAAAAGTTAGTTTTGAAAATAGATAAAGTTCATCAAAGTTGAATACTTTTAGTACTTTTAAGACTCGTGACATGTGACAGTAGGCTTTTAAACCAAACATTTGTCTAATTAAGTTGTTTTGTAATTTATTTATTGAATTCTTTGTGGTCGAATTAAGAGTAAGAGCCTCAAGACCATATGTGAATTTAGATAAGCAAAATGTTTTGTAAATAAATGATTTGAATTTAGGTGAAGAGGTAGAACTATTTTTAGACAGAAGATACGAAATTCCAAAAAAGCTGCTCTGAACTTTTTTAAAATTTATAACTGCCTGTGTGTTAAGGTCAAGATTAGAATCTATAATGAATCCTAAGTATTCTAACTGATTTGCTTCTTCAAGTTCGGATCCATTAAGGTGAAATACCTACTTAAATAATTGAATGCCAAAGTTAACAACTTTTGTTTTATTAGGGTTAAATTTTATTCTCCATTTATTCCCATAAGATCCACAAATATCCAAAAGCACTTGTAGATGGGAGTTAACTGGGCTTATTAAGATTATATCATCTGCGTAGACAATGATAGAAACATTAAGATTTTTATAAAGAGCTCCAAGCTCATTGTTAAGGCATTCTATTATAAGATCATCAATATATATGTTGAAAAGAAAAGAAGATAAAATAGCTCCTTGTTATACACCAGTTTCAATTTTAAAGGGTTTAGTTGTTAGATTATTTGGAAGAGATAAAACAGCTAGTGCTGAGTTATAATAAATCCTAAGCAATACCCAGTAGGAAGTATGCAGTCTCTTTAATAGTTTATAGAATAAGCCATCACGCCATATTTTGTCAAAGGCCTTTTCTGCATCTAAAGATGCTATCCTACATCCAGAGCCTTTATTGATGTAGTTAAGAGTTGTTTCTTTTAATACAAAAATGGCATGGTTACATGAGGTTTTTTTCTTAAAACCAAATTGGTTATTACTAACTTTGTAACGATCAGGGGAGTTAATTAGAATAAGTTTTTCTAGGATTTTAGCAAAGCAGTTTGAAATAGAAATAGGTCTTATATTGTTTAGATCATAGCTGTTTTTTAAATTGTCTTTTAGAATAGGATTAATTTTTGAAGTATTAAGATTTTTTGGGATCTTATTGAAAAGTAGAAGTTGGTTGAAGAATTCAAGTAGAATTTCATAAAAGCCAACAAAATTTACATTTTTTAAAAGGTTATAGGAGATTTTGTCAAAACCAGTTACTTTTGAGTTATCAAATTCTGATATTATTTTCTTTAGTTGAGACAGCTCAAAAAAAGGCAGAGTATCAGGACGAGTGTAGTTCACAAATGTTTCATTCACATGTTTTTTAATATTTAGCTGATCACTTGAGAGAGAGGATTCATCCTCTTTGAGTAAATTTAAGAAGTGAGAAAAGAGTTTATCCGGTGGGAGGGTTATTTCTTTTCTAACATTTCTTAGACTCTAAATCACCATTAAAACTCGTTTAAATTTTTTAGTGATGGTTGTTTTGGCTTATTTGAACTTATTCAAGTTAAAATTATGTAATTTTATTTTGTAATAAAAAAAGGTAAAAATTGTCTGGTGTTAATTTAATAAAATTAATTTTGAGCGCAATTAATTAAGATATTAACCAAAAAAACCTTGATATCCTCTTTTTTTGCTCACGACATTGTTACTTATTTATTTAGAAATAAAACAGAATAATCTAAATCTTATCTGGTCATTAGTTATTTCAATTTAAATCTAGCTATTAAATTCTAAATATCAGCTAAAAATTTTGTTAGATATTTTCCAATTAAAAACAATTTATAATGGCAAACTTGTCTTTATTTAATTTTTATTCTATTTTTTTTTATAAACAAAACCTGAAGGGGCTGAAGGGGTTTCTAATTTAAAAAAAAAAGTCAGAGATTATCAGAGAGCTATGTAATTTTATAAACAGATTTTTTAGAAATGTATACAAGAATAAGGAATATATATTAATTATTTTGATACGATGATTCATTCAAAAAAAAGATATTCAAAAAAAAAACATCAAATTTGCCTAAATTTTGAATTATGCTAAAAATTCGAATGTTTTAACCTTTTTGATCATAATATTAGAAAAGAATAAAAACTGAAGCCATCAAATTTTGAACTTGAATTCTGAATTTCCTAACAATTAATAAAAATGATCAAAATCGTTTATTCTTTATGATAAGGCCCTTAACTTGGTTAATTAAAAAAAATAATAGATATAAGTAAGTCTAGAAACTAAAAATACAGTGCTGCTACAATACCATGAATTCACCATATTTTACGTAAATTATGGTAAATTCACGATATTTTACCGTATTCCCTCGTTCGATTATGCTGCACCACAAGTTATAACACGCTTTTGGATCATGCACTAAAGCACATCTCGATGATCCATTACCGAATGACAATGCTGATGATGATGAAGATGATCCATTACTGGATGACATTCAAATACCTGCAATGAAATGTAATGAAATTGAAATAGCTGAAGCTACAAATTCATAATTACCAATGTCATTCGGTAATGGATCATCTTCATCAGCATTGTCATTCGGTAATGGATCATCTTCATCATCATCAGCATGGTCATCCGGTAATGGGGGAGGTAAGTTAGGTCCACCCAATGTGAAAGTCCGATTTTCATTTTTAGCCACAATGTTCCATCAACTTTTCGAATTGTAAGTCAAATTTCAGTGATGATACAAGCAACAATTCCAGCTATGCCAACTTCCGAAGAACAAGAAACTGCCGTAGTTAGAAGAAGGGGTTGACCAAAAGGTTCAAAAAAACAAATTAATTAATTCTTATAGAATTGATTTTTTAAATTTTTTTAGTCTTTTATTGAATTTTTATAAAAATAATGCCACATCAGAGCTTGAATTTTATTATTTTTTTAATCGAAAAATATAAAAAATGAATTTTTTTAATATTTTTATTTCTTAATCTTTGGTGCTGCAAAAAATCCAAAATTTCGTGAAAAAAAATTATTTTCATGAAAAAAAATTTTTTCTAATTTTTGAATAAGTAAAAAAAATAAAATTTAAATGAATTTTTTGACGAAAATGTATGCAAATTTCGGTAAATTTTTGTAAAATAAGATGAAAAATGGTAAAAATTCAACTAAAAAAGAAAAATGGATTTTTTATTATTACACTCTATTTTTTTTAACAAATTATGAAAAAAAGATATTTAATCAGAATTTAGTGATCTAAGATATGTTTAATCAATAAAAAATACAAAATTTTTAATAATTTTTTTACATTTTTAAGATGATTTATATATTTCTTAATTTTTCAACCGTCAAAGTTTTTTGAAAACCATTTATAGCTTATTGCACTTAATTCTGATTGAATATCATTCTTTAATACAGCTCTTTATATATGATTTTTGATATTTTTTGTATTTAATATAAAAATTTAATATGTTTGTGCTTAATATTTTTAAATACCGATCTGGGAAAACTAATAAATGTGAAATTCATTCCAAAAAATAAAGAAGCTTGGGACAAGGCAGCAAACAGATTAAAAGCAAAAAACGCTAGAAATTAAAATCTGTTTTGTAAATAATATTAAAATATTAATTTTCATAATTTGTTTAAAAAAATAGAATTTAATAATAAAAATCCATTTTTCACCCTTTTTTACAAAAATTTACCGAAATTTACGTCAGTTTTCGTCCAAAAAATTCATTCAAATTTTATTTTTTTTACTTTTTCAAAAATTCGAAAAAAAATTTTTTTCATGAAATTTTGGATTTTTTTTGTCTCTGAATTTTACAATAATAATGGATAATTTAAGCAAAGTAAAATTTTTGATCAAATTTCAAGCGCTCAATCTTGCTCAAAAAATTTTAGATGCGCAATTAAATTTCATCGCAGATTTATAATTTTTTTTAAATTTCAAAGCTTTATTTTTAAACTTTTGAAAAAGGATTGTAATTTCAAAAAATGCAATGAGATTTAATTGCGCATCTAAAATTTTTTGAGCAAGATTGAGCGCTTGAAATTTGATCAAAAATTTTACTTTGCTATAATTTACGATAATTATCGTTATTTAACGATAAATACTGTTTTTTAGATTACCATATTTTACTTTGAATATGGTAAATATCGTGAATTTATCATAATTTACGTAAAATATTGTTAATTCAAGGTATTGTAGCAGCACTGTATCAAGTCAGGCAAAAAATACAAAAATATTTTTTTTTCAAAAGCAATTATAATCAGCTTTAAAATGTGCAATTAAACTAAGGTCTTGTAATCTAAATTTATTAATTAATAATGCTTGTTTATCAAAAAGTTTTTAATAATAATTTTATTGCAAATTGAATTAATTCAAATTTAATTTTGACTCATTATCAAAAAAATGTTTTTGATTTTACTTTTTACTCTCCAAAAGACTTTTAAAAGAATTAAATTGAAAAAAAATAAATCTTTTTGAAAAAATTTATGGTCAAGTTAAAATTTCTAAACCATAATAAAAAAATTGTTTTAAATTTTTTTTTCAATTCAATTCTTTTAAAAGTGTATTCAAGGAGTTGGACTGTAATTATAGGAATAATTTAAAACAGTAAAACAAGTCCAAAGAAGACTTTTAATTTAAAAAAAATCTTGAAGATCAATTACAGCATCTAATTCAATTGATTTTTTAACAAACTTTTAAAAATTTTACATTTAATTTCTGTAAGGTAGAGTTTAAGGTATTCTTTAAAAACAGCACCCGTCAAAAAAGCGAAAAAAAAGCACCCTGTGTAAATTGCATTAAATATTATAAAATACCTTTTTTTTTAATATTTTTATTTCTAACAACCTCAATTTTAATAAACATCAATTTTTATATTAAAAAAATATTGTCATTATATAAAATTTTCAATTTTTAAAATAATTTGTACAAAACACTTTAAAACACCCTGCAACACCCTTTTGATTCTAATAGAGGAGAAAAAGTTCTGCTTGGCAAATTATTTTTCAAAAGGTCTGGACATGTGAAAACCCTATAAAAACCACTAAAACAGGTTTAGACCGGATTTTTCAAAACACCCTGAATATTTCTTTTTTAAAAAGGTTTTTCAGTGAAAAAAACAACTTTTTTTGAGTTTCTGGGGTCAAGAAATACGATTTTGAGGTCGGTTTTACAAAATAAACTATTACCTCAGCTTAATCATGATTTAGCTATTTCGAAATTAACTCTACAAGTTTTTTAATTTTTAATTTTTTTCACGAAAGTAAAGACAATTTCTTTTGTAAGATTAAAAGCTAAACTTGGGCTTGATTTTTGGAAAATATCCCATATTTAGGTTATTTTCTAGCTAATTAAATTTAATTGTTATAACATAAAAACTATGCAATTAATTCTAAAAGAAAAAAATGGTTGGATTTTGGCTTTACTCTTAATTAAATTAAATTAAATTAAATTAAAATAATATAGACAATTTGAAAAGGAAAAAAATTAAGAAATTAAAAATTATTAGAAAATTTTATTAACATCTAAAAAGTTTCATTATTAGCATTACAATAAAAAATATAAAAAAAAGAAAATAATTATAGATATTAACTTAATTTTAGTATATTTTATTTCATATAATTTGGTAAAACATTACAAATCTCTTTAAAGTCAAAAATAGAAGCACTTCAACAAAGATTTAAAAAGTTAAATACAATTTTTTTACTCAGCAAAAAAATATTATACTTTTCTATTATGTATATATTAAAAAAAAGTTATATTGATTAAATGAAAATTCAATGGCCCATCTTGAAGATCTATTTTCCAAACTTAATTCAAACAAAATCAAACATCGGCGCAATTACGAATTCACCATTGAAAAAAAAATAATCAATTTATAATCTATTAGAAATTACTAATTAGAAATTTTAATGTATATTTTAAAAACATATATTTTAAACATTTTAATAAAAATTTTATTTATTTAAAATTAGGCTTCAAGAAGTTATCCTGGATCCAAAGGATACTGAGAGTGGTCGGGTTCTGCGAACAATAGAATGCGAATTATATGAAGATTTTCCCAGTGTTTGTATGCCAGGTGATTTGATCACAGTTAATGGAATTATTAAAGCTCTTACTTTAGTTGAGATACAGTTGGTGCTGGACGCTCAAATAAAGAAAAGTGTACTTTTGTTATTTATATTAGTGTGACATCTATTCAAGGGAATGCTTCTTCGGAAACCGAAACAACTAAAAATATCAAGGATATGGAGTTTACACTAAATGACTTGGAGATTTTTAAAGCTATTAAAAGTTAAAAAAATGTTTTTAGGTAAAGAAAAAAATTTAATAAATTTTTGAAAGTTTTATAGATAATTAAATGAGGATCGTCCTTTCTGCATTATATTTTTCCTTGTTAATTTTTCATTCAAAATCACTAGGCCGAAATTTTATTTATTTAAGGCGATGTAAAAAAAAAGTTAAAAAAATAAAATGTAATAAATAAGACAAAGTTTAAGTTTTCTAAAAAATTGAATAAAAAAAAAATTATATTTATATTTTTTCTTAATAGTTAATTTCTTATTCTAGTATGTTTTTTTCTCTGCTAGGAACCATACTTTTCCTTCTCTTCTCCTCCTAGTTATCATGGATATTACTGAATTCCTTTAATCTAATTACTCGGAAGTCAAAAATAGAGCACCTCTGAGGATTCTGGGATAAATAAATAATAATTTTAAAGAATTATTGCGAAATAACTTTTTATTTTGACGGTCGGTCGTTTTAAGTTTTTTAATTTTTTTTTTTAATTTTTAAAATGCGAAAATTTAATTTGAAAATTTTGTTTTGCAAATTAATAGTTTATTTTGAATAAGGATCTTTTTTTTTCTGCATTTTACACTTCCTTGTTAATTTTTCATTCAAATTATGTTGCTCCATCAGACAATATTCCACTTCAGATTTGGGTGAGGTAGAAAAAAACATAAAAAAAGAGAAAAAACATGAAAAAACGAGAAAAAAACAAAAAATCAATTTTACGCATTTTAGCTAAATATAATGAGAGAAAAATGCATAAACTATAAAAAATCAAAAAGAGATAAAACATAAATTATATAAAAAATAACTTAAAATTTAAAACTTAAAAAGTTAAAATAAGATA